>JAOQGN010050719.1:0-12732 GCA_027564295.1 Himantozoum antarcticum
TCGTTCTCTAGCGGGAGGGGGGTGGGGGTGGGGGCCCGTCTCGGGGTTTGGGAATTAAGGTTATTTCGACCTTGAAGGTCAGCGGGGGGTAACGATCTGCTCACACTATACTACTGTCGGGTCTGAAACGGTACAATTTTTATGGAAATTAGCTGCAGTAACTACATATATATTTGTAATTAAATTATTTCAACAATTAATATTGCTCTAATAACAATTAGCTAATAATGCTTTCATCAATTAAATCACTGCTAAATAATATTATGTAATTAGCAATAATGACTACAAACTAGTGGCGCTAGTACCTGATAAGCAATACAAAATTAGGCACCCAACAAGAACTAGTGTACGGAGTCTTGTTTAACTCACAGAAGAACTATACTGCGGTCAAACTGTTTTTAAACGGTGCTAAGCATTTTCTCAAATTTGGTGTCAGATATTTTAAAGATGTTCCACACAAGGTTTGCCAAAGCTGTAATTGTTGCATGATCAATGAACCACAAAGACCCCACCTACTTCCAACGTCGTTTCATGTTCTGAAACTGGAGATTCTGACTTTTCTAAATACAGTCATATTGTCAAATCGTATACAGTTGGCTGTTTGTTAGCTTCATGGCAGGAAATAATATGATTGATGAAACTGTTACAGCCCTGTAACATGAATGTGATCATATTTATACGAAAGTATATATTTTAATTAGCTCTAACGTTGCTATGCAATGGGCAACCCATACATCAGCAAGAAATAAGATAAAACAATGCAATTATTAGTAATTAATAATAGTGTGAGGATGCAAAAACTGGGAAAAGAAAATGTAGGGGGATAATAGTGTAATCGTATTAATGGACATTAAGAACAGACAACTGAGTATGAAAAGGTAATAATATATTGTATAGCATGTATTGGGAGTTGTCAGATCAGTGTACAATGAAAGGGCAACTCCCAAGCATGAGGCAATGTAACATAAACAACATATGGCCACATATTACTATTATATTTGGCCATATTTACATGTATACTGACTAATGAGCATTATTTGATTCTCCTCACACATTAGGAGTTGTGTTACCTACTCACTGAGCACAGAAGAAGAAAATTCCATAAACACTTTGGGCCGATCGGAACTGGCAAAAAGTGTTGAGAATTACTCGTAAGTGACCATAGCGCTTAATTTAGGTGCGGTGCGTCATGGGGTCCTGCCACTTTCTAGGACTGGAAGAAAACAACTACTACAGCGATAAAAATTAAAAAGCTTATTTGGCAGAAAAATTGTTAGCACACAAATCGCAAACTGCCCAACTGGGTAAGTATTAGAATGAAACTAACTATGCAAAGTGGTAATTGTAGCTGGTCAGCTGAAAATATATATGCTTATGTTGGAAGTGCTACTTGATTTGAGTCATCAACTATTTAATAACAGAACAAAAAGATATAGTCAGACTCAAAAAGAGTTTTTTCTTTGATCGAGTCGGCATAGCCCTCTTTCGTAATTAATTGGTTTCCGGTCGGTCTGAACTCTGATAACTAGTGTGTGGAGTTTGTAGAGAGTGTAATCTGGTAGCGGTCCGAGTGTACACAACATGAGAATCATATATTATTATTATGGGTTGGGGTGTTATATGGCTTTCAGTAGCATCTGATTCTGAGATTTGGGGTTGAGTTTAGGGGTTTGCTGTTCACAGGCTACTGCACGTCATACTACAAGTCTACCTTTATACAATTACAAGTTACATTTACAACAGCTGACCAGCACACTAATCCAGCAATTGTGATTGTATTGTTTTTGAATTTGAGTTCATTAGAGCATTAGGCTCAAATATTTGTTTCAGGCAATAAAAATATTTATTTCAGGCAATAAATATCTGAAATAAATAAATAAATAAATAGGCCTACTAGTACTACACACTAGCATTTATTTGGGTTATGGGGTGAACGGATCAAGGAGCTTACTCCAAAATGCAGCTGGCATGTTCATACCATCAAAGATAGGCAAAACTGAACAATTCTCCTTGGATATAATAAACTAAATGAAATCAGAAAGTGGGTTACTTGACAACTAGAGACCACCTATTCAAAATAAAGTAAGTGCCATGGCTCGCTTTGTACCGAGAAGTGATTTCTAGAGATCTTAAATACAAGAGATTGGTTCACACTAAACCTAATCTCTGCAAGGACCACTCGTGTACATTCCATGACCGGCTCACTGACGAAAGTACCAAGGAAGAGACAACCAAGCGCTTCTGGACTTGCATCAAGCATAAGAAGAACAACACATCCTCCAACATCGTCCCATCAAAACTGACAACAGACTTGCAACATCATCAGTCGAGAAAGCAAATGTATTGGACAAATAATTTGTATCAGTGTTCTCCCAGGCATCTGTAGACATCTGTAGAACCAACACCAAACCATGAAACACAAACGAGCTATGAAGCAAACAATTATCTCTGTGGCAGGTTACTAAAACCGCTATGAAACCCGAAGCCCATTAGACCTAAAGCAGGCCCTGATAGCATCAATCCTAAATTGCTCAAGTAAATAGCAGAAGTGCTAGTCAAGCCCCTCACCACCCTTTTCCAATCATATCTGGATAAAGCCAGCATTCCAGACAACTGAAAGAGAGCCAGTGTCTGCTCAATATACAAAAAGGGGAAAAAGTACCTTGTGTCAAACTATTGGCCTGTTAGTCTATCCTGCGTAATAAGCAAGATGCTAGAACACATCGTGACCAGCCATCTTATGAGTTATGCAGAGAAGGATGAAATACTACGGTACATCCAAACCAGCATGAATTTCAACGCCACAAAAGTTGTGAAGCATCTCTAATATCTCTCTGATATCTCTAAACATCTGACAGTGGACATCAGATTGAGCCTTTGTTTTGGATTTTTCTAAAGCATTCGATAAGGTCAGTCACAGAAAATTATTTAGGAAATTGGAATCTGCAGGAGTGTCATGCCAAGTTATATCATGGATCAAGGAATTCCTGAGTGTCCGTACACAAATGGGTTCTACCTAAACGACCTTCCTGAAAATGTACAATCTGAAGTTGGACTTTTTGCAGATGGCACAATGATTTACAACAAATCAGAAAACCACAGAACTCCAGCAAGACCTCAATAAACCCGAAGAAAATGGGAGCACTGGAACATGGAGTTCTATCATTTTTAAATGCTAACATATAGCATGCTCTCGTAAGATCAAACCTACTAACCACACATTCCATCTCCATTCCACTGAAATTCCAAAAACTTGAGAACATAAAGTACCTAGGAGTCAATTTTGATACCAAGCTGAAATGGAGCCGACATGGGACCCATATGATAACCAAGGCAAACTGTTACAGCTCTCGGTTTTGTCCATAGAAATGTCATCACCTTCATACATCTGGTGATGATATTTTTACGTCAAAGCCAGAGCCTACAAGAGCTGTCCAGGCCAGTTCTTGAGTATACTTGTGAGGCCTGGAATGCTCTGACCAAAACCCAGAATCAGGTGATCGAGGCTGTGCAAATAAGCGCTGCCGCCTTATCTGTAACATCAACAAAATGGATAGACAAACAAGTCCTTCTGAACTCATCCACAGATTGGGCTAGGAGTCCTTCGAAGTAAGAAGACGCGACAGGAGACTTTAACAGTATTCAGTGAATACCATTTCAGCGAGGATAATACCATCAACAAGTTCTTACAGCAGCGCAGACCAACTATGCTAGGAAACACCACCTCCATTACCTGGTACCACACTGTATTACTCAACATCATCAGAAACTCAGAAGTCCTTCTTCATGAAGACCTCTAAAAAATGGAATGATCTACCTCTCACCAGTTCTTACCTGAAAGTGAAGCTGACCGAATAATTAGGATCTTAAATTAGCTTAGCATAAACTTGGTCTTCTTTTGACCAGAACTTTTAATGGATTGTGGGAAACAAATCATCGAAGCCATCAACTCATTGACGTTTGTGATCAAAAAGCAATACAGGTATACCGGTATGGAGTATGCACGTGCATGGGCCAATGTAGTACGAGCAAAAGCGAAGTCAACGCCTCTTATGATGTAAATAAAAGCAACAAATAAATTGAAATCTTGTTGTGGATCTGAAAACGTAGATCTATCCTACATATTCCTACCATAGCCACTGCTTGCTTTCACTCTGACTTGGTTTGCCCGTGGGGGTATGTTAAATCTAAGGCCACACTTGGTTAATTGTTTGGTCTGTCCATATTTTTAACCTACACAGTGATGACAGTGAGTGAGGTGTTTGATTTTATGAAAAGTAAGATAAAATAAGTTATTTTTCATTTTAATAACTTATTAATGAGTTAATAATAACTTATTTTAAATAAGTTTGCTGCCTTGGCTTGAGTATAACAAGAAAAACGTTTGTGTAGTGTCTCAGTCTCAACTACCGTTTGAGGCTTGTGTTCTCAAGTTTAACTTGTGTGTGGACTTTTGGCACAGCAAGTTTTTGGAACGGCAGTATAACATTCTGCCATGACACGGAGGTTGTGTTTCCGGTAGTTATGGTGGAAGGTAGAACATTTGGTTTTATGAATATTTCCTCCTTGTAGCCTACCTATTTTTGTATATCTTCTAATTTTTCAAGTATTTTATCTTCACCAACAGATATCAACACCATAGATGACTAATGACAGCTTCCTGATTAAACCAGCAGTGTCCTTTGTGGTACTTGCCATAAACTGGTAAACTCACAGAAGAGAATTTTTCTTTGTGATGAATGTGAAAATTGGTACCACATCTTTCGCCAACACATTAACTCGTTTAGATCACAGCCAACTTGGTAGCTCCAGCACATCTTGGCAATGTCTGAACTGCCAATGCAAGTCTCTCTCTCTCCACTCCCAATCAGACGATTGTGAAC
This sequence comes from Himantozoum antarcticum, assembly GCA_027564295.1. Lineage (NCBI taxonomy): Eukaryota > Metazoa > Bryozoa > Gymnolaemata > Cheilostomatida > Bugulidae > Himantozoum > Himantozoum antarcticum. The sequence goes on from JAOQGN010050719.1 coordinate 4,884, forward strand.
CAACCAACAACTATCATGAAACTACAATGACAGCAGAGGTCCCGATTCATCAATCAGCAGTGACTGGCTGAATAACACAACTCTGCCAAAATGCGCTTCATCTCCCAAGTAAGAGCAACACCAAGCACACTACAGGCAAGCCTGGTCTGGCAGGCAAGCTTAGGGAGCAGAGATGGTCAAACAATGCCAGCAAGCTTACGGAGCAGGAATGATTAAGTGGTTAAGGCCGTGGTACCTTGTTAGTGAGGTTCTGGGTACGATTTCCGCTGCGGTCAAAATATTATTTCGCTGCAAAGATTCCTTGGGCAAGATTCTTAACCCTAACAGTGCTCCCTGTGTTCTGATCAGCAGCTAAAATACTGGAGGTTTGCAAAAAATATTCATATAATGCTCCTGGACGAATTGGATGCATTTGAAAGGAGAAGCCTTTCTGCCTGATAAATAATACATGCCTGTCAGTCGGAAATAAAAATGCGCTCGGTTAAGCTTAATTGAGCGTACCAAACCACAATGACTAGCCAAACCAAGCCAAAGACACTTGGCTTGACTGTAGGGTTTTGAACTCTGAGCTGGAACTGATTACTTTACCATCTACCTCAGAGATAGGCCTAAAGGCTAACATGGGAGTGTGATGATTACCAACACAATTTCATCTTTTGAAATATCCACCAGTCACAAGCTTAACTCCCGACATTCTCTGGGTTAAAATTCATTGTAAAGCTCACCCAGATATTATGCTAGCAGTCTGCTACAAACCTCATGTTGGTGACAAAACCACATTGGCGGAACCGGTGTTCACTAGACCAACTTGACTGTATCATCCGTTGAGGATTTAAATTTTCCAGGTATCGACTGGCTGACACGTTCCATCAAGCCTAATGTGCAGCACACCCTTAAATACTTCCTCACTTTCATCGATGACTTTGGCATACGCCAACATATCAAAGAACCTACCAGATTAATGAACTCACTGGACATCATAGCTAGTAACCTAGACCTACTGATAGCAAAAGAGATTAGCAATCATGGGATACTCAATGAAACTATCGCTCATCTACCAAATCCCGCTAAAAATAGCCTACGCCTCTACAAACGAGCAGTCTGTAATGATATGAGAAAATACCTAGACCCTATTCTAAAATATCTTGACAGTGCTTGGAAACCGTCACCTGATCGTCCTGTGGACTTGTTCATCTGTTTTACAACTGTCGGGCATAAAGACTTCCAGCCGTGGATCTCATCAAGTCCTCGCCAACTGATCAAAATCAAAGACAAAATCTATGATCCCTCCGAGAGATTCGGTAATTTCAACTCCAAAAGATTATTTCTGAAACTCAAGCGCTTTGTTCAGAAACAACTTTGAAGATCATCGTGCCTACATAAAATATGTGATGACTGAGGAAGGAACCTCAAACAATATTGTAAACAAGATGCATCAATCATCGTCAATTTGGTGCCCAATCTAGCATAGGTCTCCTAAAAGTGGGCTCTAAACTCCCAACATCCATTGAGGCGTTAAATAAACAGTTTGTATTCGTCTTCTCACCCCTCTCTGGAGGGAATACCTTGGTTGCCAGCAATCACTCGGCTATGAGTGAGATATTAGTGCATCCAAGAGTTCAAAATTCACTGAAGAAGATCTCACACAGTTATGGATCCTGACAGAATTGGTGCTCTCAGAATTGGTGCTCATTGAAATAGCTGACATATTGTTGTGAATGCGCATTCTTACCCTCTCGCCTCCTAGGACAGATGATCGTCCTTGGCAGGCCTGCACCAGCATAGAAGCCTCATCACACTCTAGCAGAGGACGGATAACTTCCCTGATGATATGAACACTCCTTAGACCCTGTGTATATGGCTATACTGATGTAGACAGCTGACTCCTATTACAAGAATCCTTGAGCTGCTCTGTTGTCGAGATTATATGGATAATTACAGCTACATTGCAATGCACATTGCTTACTCTACTTATTATATGGATAATTACAGCTACATTGCAATGAACATTGCTTACTCTACTTATCTCTCTACTTATCCAAAGTATATTGCAATACTTTATTATAATTGGACATTCACAAATACCTTAATCCTTTAATGGCCTCTGGCAGAACAGCCAGATAGCAAAGTTCATTTCAATACACACGGTTACCCCACCTCTTTGTTCTAGCTTCCTCTGAACACTGCTCGAGTCCCTCATGATTGGAGGATAGATCTAATTTGTCCCATATTCATGTAAGTAAGAAGATAAATTCCAACCGTCCAATTACAGATCCGTTGGTCTCGCATGTTTAGTGAGTAAAACATTAAAACATAATAATCACTAGCAATCTGATGAAATTCTTAGAGTGTAGCAATCTACTATGCAAACACCACCATGGCTTTAGTAAACCCAAGAGCTACGAGTGTCAACTTTTAGACAACTTATAGGGATTTCTCAACATATGGACAACAGAGGTCAAATAGAGGCATATCTATTAGATTTCTCAAAGGCCTTATATAAAGTGAATCACATTAAACCGGTTTCCAAACTAACTGCTCTGTGGGTCTCGGGTCACGTCCTGGGGTAGTAACTTCCCCATGGACTGAAAACAATCAGTAGTGATTGTCGAATTGGAAGTCCAAGGAGGCAGGTGTAACATCTGGAGTCTCGAAAAGCTTCATGGTTAAACCAGCTTTATTTCTTCACTACATAAATGATTTTTACCTTACAATATTTACGAGGTGTTTTTGTATTTTATATTTCTTAGCATTTTATGTAAGTCATCGCTTTAACCATGATTGTCATTGATTTAAGTATAAATAAACTCTCTAGAAAATATCCTCTACTGTGCGGCTCTTTGCCAATGACAATCATCTCCAATCAGTGGTTCAGAGAAATCTGAAATGGGAGCATCCCACTTTCACTAGGAAGAAGAAACCACCAGACGTGAAACTCGCAATCCAAGATACTCAAATCCCTCAAATGGCGACTACTAAGCATCTAGGTGGGACCTTGGAGAATTCTTTCAAGTGAAATTCCCATGTAACCAACAACTCCACAATAGTAACAAGTAAACAACATGTAAACAGCCTACACATACTTGTCATACCCATAGTTGAGTATGCTTCGGCGTCCTGAGATTCCCTACCCAAGTCTTTCTTGAGGACCATCTGGAAGTCGTCCAATGAATAACTGTTAGCTTCTTATGCAACGTCAAGATTTTTGATCACGAGTACAACCAAGCATCTTAGTGAGATCGGATGGGGTGCGCTGTCTGATAGGAGACATCGCCAACTGTCAATATTCAAGACATCATTATTGTGATGATCTGCTTTCAAACTTCTTCTAGAGCGTAGTCTGACACTCTAGATGACAAACTACCAAGTTTATTGTGCCGCCTTGTTCCACTTGGCATCATCAATACAGCTTCTTCATAAAGACAGCCAATGAATGAAACAGCTTACCAACAACTTAAATAAGCTAATAAAAGTTGGTCTGATTCCATCTAAATCCTTTTAAGACCATGAACCGTCAAATTAACTATGGCAACAATTTTTCTGAAGTTGTCAGTAATTGACATTAGAAACTGATAAATAGGCCAAGGTGGTACATCTGCCATTTGTGTGCTTGATTTGATGGTATGCAATTCTCTCATTTATTGTTGCTTTGCTATGCTGTGGCTATCTATGCTAGCTCTATTGTAATATTATATGTAATATAAAATACCATAAAATGGGGACCTTTTATTACACTCCTGGCCTCGAAAGTTGAAAGATTTCCATCTAAATTATTGCAGCATGGATGTAATTGTAATGCTGCTTTTATGTATTTGTATTCACTAAATTGTGCCTATTTCTTTTCGATTGCTTCTGTTTTATTAATATTTTGTTGTGTGGATTCCTCACAGAGAAACAGTACTCGAGTTAGAATCTTACCAGGGTTTTGCGTCTGGCATTTGAGCTTTTGTCAACCTTTAACAAAATTGATTGCCAACTTCATTTTTGAAGACTATGGTAATGTGGCAGTTTCCGCAAGTCATTAATTCGGCTTGGGTCATGGCAACTGTAAAACAGTAAATGCAAATTGTAGCTGCTACATTGGTTGGATTGGGAGTCTGCTGGATGGGTCATAATTATTCCACTGTTTGCCAAGTGCTAAGAAAGAAGTTATTCTGGTGTGCAGTGATATTGTAATGTGGTATGTAGTATCGTTGGTTATGCTTTTGAGTATTGTGAGGGTTGGTAATATGCGAGAGATAGTCTTTTATCATTGTTCATAGTTTCATCAAAGACTCAAAAGTGCATTGCACTGAGCCATGCCATCTTTTTTGTCTTCCATTTGTCTTGTAGTTCTTCCCATTCCAGTGGTTAATGGTTTCGTAGTGCTAGTTTGAATGTCGGTTGTAGGGTTCGGTTTGGTTTGACTGTCGGTTCTTAGTTTGGTTGCTCATCGCTGCGCAGTTTCTAGTTCTTTTGACTGAGTTTTAGCGAGTGCTGCGTCAAAAAGCGCAGGATGGACAAGTTAATGGTATGCCTTTGGTCTGTGGTGTACTAGGTTTAGTGCTATTGTTCTATTTATATAAACCCAGCATGCTTGATTCCTTACCTGATATGTGAAACACATGGATGTTCCATTTGAGGTCATTGTTTATCGTAACATCCAGGCATTAAGTTTACTGCTGCCTTGACATAAACTCGGGAGTGAAGCTTGTATGTGTTTGTGCAGGGAGTTCTCTTCTTGAGGAGTGTTATGCTCACACTTAGCTCACATTTCTCCTTGTTCCATTTCTTTTCCCTGGTCTTCAGGTTATTGGGAACACTGTAAATACCCGACTTGTTTGTTGTGTAATGTGTTGTATATTATAGTGCAGGCATTATACAGTCACTGTGGATGACACAGCGCAGACACAATACACTTACACACTGCACTGACAAGTCATTGTAGGTTTGGTAGAGATTGGTACCAGTAAGTCATTGATGTCGACGAGGAACAGAAGAAGTCCTGTTACAGAACCTTGAGGAACACATGATGTTACACTAGATGGTTCTAATCCCTCACCATCAGCAGGAAGTCTGTAATCCAGCCTGTGAGCTACCAACTCATTCCAAGGGTAGTGAGCTTAGGGATGAGTTTAGCATGGCTCATCTTGTCTAATACTTTTGAAAACTCATGCGCACCGACATCAAATTAGTCCAACAGAGATCATAATTGATGTTTCACAGCTCTCGTACTGTTCAGTTTTGAAGATTAGTGTTCTAAGTACCTGGTAGTAGTTTATTGCTTTCAAGAAGATCCATGAGGTTAGTCGTTGCGATATGCTCAAATATCTTGTTGGATATAGGTGTAAGACTTAGCGCTCTTTGGTTGGCGGGAGATACTTTGTCTCTTCTTGTATATGCAAGAAAGGAGACAAATATCTCCCTACCAACCAAACAGCACTAAATCCTATGTATAGGCCATGCTTCGCTTCCAGTCAATCGAGATTTGGTTCGAGACTTCTGGAAGATGTGAAACAGATGAATCTGATATCTCTTTACTCGTCTCATTTGGAATGTGGCATAATTCGTCTGGTTTGGAAGACTACTGGTGCGGTCATACACACGTGCGTAGGGGCAAGAAATAGTCACTAGTCATGAGAGAAGAGTTTTCATCAGTGCCACACTGCTGGGTATAACACCTGTTTAGCGTACTTGTTGTAAATAAGCATAGCCAATCGTAAGCGCTGCTAGCAATTGTCATTGATAGGTGATCTGGCCAAATGCCAAATGAGTGCCTGTGGGTAATTTGCACAGTGCTATCTCCTGAGTGACTGCGAGTGTATGTTGTTCACATACAAAAGCTGTATTATATTAACATGGATATCAAAATATCTACTGAAAAATGATTATTGAGAAAATAACAATAATTATGACCTATAACATTGGGTTCACTCATTCAACAGGAAAAGAGGCATGCTATATATTTATTTTGTTATTATGAGGTCAAAGTCTGATGGAACTTAGTTAAATTTGATAGATTCAGCAGTCAGCACAGATTTTATAGCTCACTGCCGTGCTATAAAATTATAGTCCAATATTACAACAACACCATAATTATTACAAAAATAATTTACAAGAATTGTAGTGCTTTATTATTACATTACAATAATAATTATATTTTATTATAATAATAATCTGCCATGGATGTGAAACTTGTACATGTGTTGTATTTGTCTGTGGCAATTTAATATGAGCATTAAACCTGCTGGTGTGAACATGTGATAATGATGGAAAATAAGGAAATCCGATTTGCTAGAAAATCCGATTAATGCCTCGTTCAGACAGTGGAAAACTACGAGCGCGTTTTCCTATAAATATTCCCAAATGGGCGAGTTATTTTGGGGCGATGGGTCTGTAATCATGATAATAGTGGATAGGCACCGGTGTTTGTGGCTGCACCTTTATTCTGCTGGAGAATTTCCAGTTGTTTCATTATTCCTTTGGTGTTGATCTTGATAGACTCATTGTTTAGTGATGAATCGTATCTACTTGATTGATCTTAGTATGCTCTGTTGGTGATAAGAATACTAATTTGAATTGGCGGGTTACTGCTTGAGCTCTCCCTTTTGAGTCTGTTCTCTGTAGTCGCTTTATTTCACTTCGCTAGTCGTCTGATCCTCGGTGTTGTACATATGTTCAGAAGTGTTTGTTTAGGCCGTCTGAGGACTCGCTGTCGTCTGTGAAGAAGTTCTTGAATTATTTTCTGTTCTTTTCATAGTTGACGTACTCTTTTTGAGAGCCGGGAAGCACTTTTCTATATCTTGTCTGCCATATTTGTTTACTCCTTCTAAACAAATAAACCTTGTTTTCAGAATCATCAGTCTGGGATACGTCATTAGTCATCACTGGCACTAGGACTGGCATTAGTCATCACTGGCACTAGGACTGGCATTAGTCATCACTGGCACTAGGACATCTACATAAATCGTCTTTTGCCAGGATGTTTCTGATGGTACGAACGGCAATTCTGTTGCCGTGTTTAGCAATTGCTGTCATAGGTTCTCCACAGGGTCTTCTTTGTCTGCAAGCAGTATCAGTTTATAAGGTTGACATGTTCTTTAAGTCCTCTCTAATTATAGGTTTCGCTATATAGCCAGCTTTTTGTGTGTGTATCAGCTAGCTCGGGATATGATATAAGATGCTGATCACTGGCAGTAATGTGATTTTTAATTGTTTGAACCGATGTAAAACTAGAATGAGCATAGTCCAACCTAACATACAATGCAATTATTGCATAATGATATACCTAAATATTGTGTAATCAATTCAGTATATAAAGCAATATAATACATACATTCTATAACAATATTGTAGTGATAATGTGAGGCAAAGCTAAAAGAATCATGCTGGTCTGTTGTGAAGGGTTTTAATAACTCCTATTGTCTTGTTCAGATGTGTTTTGCCTCTAGAAGTTTCTATAATCAATCATTAGAAATGTTTTTATTACAAAAATCGTACTGTGTGGGTTACTCATTATATTTTAATATCTTGGATTGTTTTAGGAAGCTAAAAAAAAACAATTCCTGCCTTTTGATTTACCAATGCATTATGTGCTTTGTCAAATGTGGGAATTCCCCTAATAATTGCTGGTAACACCCCTTAATGTGTGATTATAACATAGACATACTATATATTACCTAGACAGGGCAATATTACTTTAAAAGTGTCACACTTAATTAGTCACATTCTTCATAACTTAACATAAACGTATTGTTCAGTGCTCACTCAAGTCCACAACTATGCTATATGGTAGCCCTATATATTATATAGAGTAATAATAGCAAAATCTTAATACATAAACAAAGAAAGATATCAAGTTCATCTTTAA
>JAOQGN010050830.1:0-12730 GCA_027564295.1 Himantozoum antarcticum
TTTTGCCCATCATTCTTGGCAAAATCTATTAGTGAAAGAAGTATATTCACTGTTATCCAAGTCATGTGAAATATATTCTAGCGTATGTAGATCAATATTATATATTCAAAAAGTGTCAATTGTGTATTTTAACATCTGAAATGAGTATCCGAAACTGGTGATTTTTGACAATTTTACAGTGTCTTAACTTCTCTCTTTCATTCCATTTTATCCTCCCCACCACCAAAAGCTCCAACTAGGACTAGAAACTGACTGTGGAGTCACTGTGAATCACTCCAATGACATCACATGACACCAAAAAGAAAATTAATAGCTACTAAACAAACCTCAATGCAAATTTGAAACAAAAACAAGGAATTTGTCTGTCTATTTGTCTAATAATTGTGAATGGCTACACTCGATACATTTCCAATACTTACAGACATAATTTCTGCGGTGTTCCGGTTTGGGCAGCACTCTTAAAATCAAAGTTTTGTACTGATGTTGCTTTAAGTGGATTTCTGTGAAACCAGTGAGCCATGGCGGAAATAGATTATGCCTTTCAGCGATTCCAATTATTGCATGTCCAATATAGACTAATGCTAGTAATTCATCAAAAGTTCGTATTACGAATATGCAGTCTAGTGTCTAATGCTACTTGCTGATTGGCCACCTAGCATACGTTATCAAATAGTAATGCAGGTCCTGTTATTTCTTGTTTATATGACCTGTTAGAAAAAACTGTTTACGCATTGATTTGATTGAGCATTTGACTTGATCAACAATAACATGGCATCATCCTTGCTCATGTACACATCCTTATCAAAGCAAAACTAGGAACAAGGCGGAAAGGATAATAGTATCTTCATAGTACATGTATCTTCAAATCACCAGGTTGGTGTAGGTGGTGCGGTTTTTTTTGTTATGCAACTTCTTTCATTTTATTTTTACTGTATTTTCAAGGATTGGTTATTATTTCCACTAGTCCACAATTACTCACCGTTTGCAAATGATAAGCTCTCACGCCTCGCATTAATGGTGTTTTTTACTTTGTTTGCCAACTTTTTTATTTGGTGAAGGCTTGCATTTTAATTGTATCAGTAGCAGTTATCTGCTAAACTGTCCGCCAATGACGAAGTGAATGAGAATCAGTTTTTAATAAAGTAGAACTCAAAAGAGTGAGACCACAGCCCCATGAACTAGTTTCCATTTTTTCGGGAAATGCACTGGATAAGCATGTCATGCTGTGTTTGCGTGTCATAAACTAAATATTATTACCGGAAATATGCATATCGCCGAGACAATTATACACAATTGACAATTACAAGGATTTATCTAGTCTCCTAGTGTATTTATCTATCTATCATCTCTATACCTGTATGTATTATATAACAATTACGTTTTAAAACTGAAATTTAGTGCAAAAATAACCAGTCCGTAAGATACATGTATATCAGGTTGGGTGACTTAACGGAATAATGATTCCACCTCACCCACAGCACAGCAAGAGCATACATCGACTAAACCCTGACTATATTTTCAACGTATTAATCTAATCTGTTCCCAAACAATTTTAGCAATTTATTTGAAAGTACCATAAATGTTTTTTGTGAGTTGAAATAACAATAGTAAATAGAGGATTGTAATTCTAGAGTCATCAGTTCTACTGCGTCTGTTGGCATTGCTGATCTTCAAGTGTCCCATGGGCCACCACTTTATCACAGAGATCTATATGTTTAAATCATCGACCGTATTTACTGGAAAACAACTTAAGCTGAGAGCGTACATAATCTCACAGGCACCTTCTTGAGCAAAGCACCTTCTCTGCGACTGGGCGACTAAAGGCCCAAGTATTGTATGCTGATCCGATGCCCATGCCCATTTATTCCCTTCATTTCATTTGATGAAACTTTTGTTTTGATCGTGGTAACACAATTCCAACAAATTTCCAATCCCAATCAGTAATATTTCTAAAAAATAAATAAGCGTGTCACTTTCGGAGGGATCATAATCGGACATACTGACTGGGTTGCTGGATTGGTGGGTTGAGTAGGGGTGCGGGTGGTAGATGGGCTGGTGGGCTGAGTTGGGTGAGTAGTTGCACTCGCGAGTTGAGTAGAGTGGGTAGCTGTACTGGTGGACTGAATTAGGTGGGTAGGAGTATTGGTGGGTTGAGTAGAGTGGGTAGCTGTTAGCCTGGGTGGGCTCTCAGTGTAGCAGGAGAGTGCAGCTCTCTCCCCTTGCTACACTAAGCCCCCACCCAGGCTAGGTAGCTGTACAGGTATATTGGGTTAGGTGGGTAGCTGCTGGTGGGTTGCTGGTTTGCAAGGCAGTTGAGTAGCTGTAGTAGAACCGTACTGTAAGTTCTAGGCTCTAGCTCTAATTGCATAGCAGTAAATGTATCACATTATTCCATATCTTAATTGATATAATAGTAATTATATTATAATATAATATTGTAATATAGTCCTTAGATCTATCATCTAAACTTTTGATCCTTTGTCTGGGTCAACTCGTCTCACCACACGACTGGTATAAATAATGTTCCTAATATTCATTATAATTGATGATAAAAATATTTGCTGATAACTAGCAAACTAAGCAATCATTTATAACTTGTGAACAATAACAATAACTTGTGATCAAATTCTCATTATATCATTGAATATTTGAGCCAAGAATAATTCTGATATACATGTCCAGTTTTTATTGTTCTTGTTTGTATGTGAATGAACTGTTTCCCTCATCCACCAGCCACTACATCTTTGAAAATTGACCAGCTAAAAATGAAGCCAAGAACATTAAAAGCGTGACCACACTGAACAGATTCGGTTACAATTGTGTCTTTTCCTAATGCCATAGTAAACTGTATCAACAATAAAAGATAAAGGGATAAGTCTCTGGATTCCCCACTCACTTGGACAATCGGGGATTGACCTTTTTACGTCTCTAAGCGTAATTCTCTGGCTTACATCACTAGCCACTGATCAACCTAATTCCTTTTACAACACAACAATATTAGTAAAAAATTAATCAGTTGAGCCTATAATTATTCTCAGCAGACAACAAAAAGTGGTATTTGATGGACAGAAGTGAAAGCCTGTAGCATCTTTGGCATCTTATTATGCACCTGTATTTATGTTACATAATTTGGCCAATAGTTATAATTCACTGCATTCCGAGATGTCCTTACTACCACTGGCCTACAACACCAAGTGCAGTAGCTGGTGAACTAGAATGGCTGGTTATGTATGTTGTGTGTGTTGCTAATAGCGTTATGAACTTCCTAGTAAGGTTCCTAGTAATCATTTGTGGTTTTTAGTATTATATAATATTGTACCACTATTTTTTGTCTTATAAGAATACTATTTGTGGTTGAACAATTGCTCCATACCACAATGTCACCACACTTTCATCATTAGTTCTACCAGTGGTTTTTGTACACTAGGTGCAGACAGTAGTGACTGTGTAATAATCATTAATACCAAACCATAACTTCCAGGGTCGGGTATGCCAGTAGTCAGATGACATGCAGCATACCAGTCAGGGACCACCTTATTGATGAGTCCACCAGATATGCTAGGGAGTCCACCAGATATGCTAGGGAGTCCACCAGATATGCTAGGGAGTCTACCAGATATGCTAGGAAGTCCACCAGAAATGCTAGGGAGTCCACCAGATATGCTAGGGAGTCTGCAAGTCTGCAATAGTCTGACCAATGCTGATCTTGCAAACAAAAGTTAAACATCTTGGGAACATACATGTTTATTATTTGCAATCTGTTTATTAATTTAAAATAAACAAATAATAAACGTGCAAATATTTCATGTTCAATTATTAAATAAAATTTAAATCCAGAAAGATTTTATCAAACATATGCCAAACAATATTAAATATGTCTGATATAATATTTCTGGATTTAAATTTTGGCAAATAAGATTTTCTAAAACTCTTATTCACATTTTCAGAAACATTTGAATGGCTCATGAAAATTTACTAAATCGCCACATATCAAGGTCATATCACATACATTGGAAAATTTATAATATACAGCAGGTATCTGCAATATACTTTGTTTTTGGAACATAATATATAATATCTTGCTGTATATACTGTATATATATAATATAAATTGTATATTATATATAATATATAATATTGTTGTGCTAGTATGGGGTCTACTTAAACTGTAGATATACTACCCAACTGGAAGAAATTATTGCCTAGAATTAATTTTCGCTGATGGAAATTCACTAAAAACTGAATTTAGCTAATATTTAATTCCTTCAAAAATTTCAAAGTTTTGGTAATAAATTTGAAGGTTTTATAATAGAAAACAACATTCTGTGTAATTTTGAATTTCACTGGTCCAAAATTCGCTAAAAATGAAGTCTTCTCATTAACTTTAGTGCTGGAGCCTGGAGATTCACCAAAATTAAGTCCTCTATTAATTTCCTCCAGTAGCGTGGGAGAAATAACTACTTTACTGTGCTTATACCAGGTAGGATTGGTTTAGTCTACTATTATAAAATAAATATGCAAGGATCTTTTGTTAACAATCTATATGCAATCTCAACTCTAATGTTACCTATAATTTACCTCTTTGACAGAATTACCAAAATATAAAACAAATAGCAGAGCAAGTTGTACATTGATATAATAAAGGGGTAGAGACTTGAGAGGATAGTTTTACCACCACAGAGTAATTGCTTCTTTATCTAGCTTGGCACGAAAGGTTCATCATGACACAACTTCATTCAAACAACTTCTTACACCAGCTGCTCTCTGCGGTGACCTTGTGGCTTTTTTAACACAATAAAGAAAGAAGTACAGTCAATTAGCTGGCCCTTTGGTTAGATGATAGGTAGCTTAGGCAACATTTGTCATAATAATTCAAGTGGGGCTTGCATCGTAAGCCCGTCATGTTTTGTAAATTATTTGTGGTTACATAGGTTGTATGGCTATTACTTTCCGTTTCAGTGCCAGTGGTGGCTGTATATAAACAGTTGCCTAGTTTTTTGTGTGGCAGTTTAACTGAATACTTTCATATCTTATTAGTAAAATGGGCCACATGCCCCCAATGTGGCTTAATTTTAAAGACTTGCGTTTAAACTTCAAAAGCGAAAATAATTGTTGGTGAAAATGTAGGAGTTGTAAATTAGCGACTGTATGATCTACATGTAATTTTCATGAGTAATATACAGAATAATAATATATTTTTTTTATTTATAATTATTATTATACTGCTTAATAATAATCAACTTTCTTCTATAAGTGCCAATGCAAACTAAATATCTAGATAGATCATGACAAAACTTAGTGTCAAGTGAACTAAAATTTAAAAAATTTACAATTGCATTAAAATGTCAAAAGTTTTATGAATAAATTAGGATGTTAAATTAGTTCATGTTTAAATTATTTAAATAAGTTAAATCATTTGTGGGATATGCATTATTTTTTTACTGTGCTTTGTCTAAACATAAAAATGTACAATTTATTCCCGTGAATTAATTAATATCCATATTTAAATGTAAATGTGCAGGTATGTTGATAAGGGAAAATTAACAAGATGTATAGGCCTATACATGCGTGGTTGGTATACATATAATTAATAATATCAATATAATAAAATATTATAGATTTACAACAGTTAATTTCAAGCTAAGCACTAGCATAAAAATATACTGTAATATACACATTTCATATCAATCACTGCCTTCCCCCTTGCTATGGTGTTCTAATATGGCTCCGGCCCTAATAAATTTGGCCTAGTACTGCCAATAACCACAGACCTCAAAAAACACTCTTAGACAAGAAGACCAAGGCTTACACTGAGCCCTATTGTCCAAAGCTGTATGTATTTCTACACTTTGCGGCCCAAGTATGCAAGCAGGGAATCAATTAACCCCATTGTACCAGTGACCACACAATTGCATATCACACAAATCTTACAGATGCATATTCTAATCCTTTTATTATGAAAGTTTTGTTCTTTAACCAATTACCTCAGGATTAATATTTCAATCATGCAATAACATCTAGTTGAAAGCCAGGTAAGTTGTAAGAAACACTGGGTACACTCTACACTTGGTCTAAGACATAGTGGTTGGTGAATTCTACAGTTCACAGTCTAAGGCATAAATGTCAGGACACCCATCAGTCCACACTAAGCCTGAACCAAATAAGTACAGTCAACCTAAGAGATCTAGACTGGGGTTACAAATTCACATTTCATTATATATTATATTTTATGTCTCAGCATTTTGATGTGTAATTGCATAAAGTCAAGGGTGAACCGATTAACCAGATTGTCAACTTACCAGTTGGACCAACGTACATTAACTATTTATGTAATTTCAAATATAAACGATAGCTTTTGCTCTATTGCACCCAGCAGGTCAAAGGTGCAACTAATAATAATTATATCAATTATATCTACATGTATCTCAATCATTATGTTAATGCATTTTTGCATAATCATGGATATCCATAGTCCACTGCTGATTTCATATGGCAACTGCAATGCCAACTTTGTCTATTATTAGTTGTTAGTTGGGCAACTTTGAAACTATTTAAGCGTGACTTAATCTATAATTGACCTTAGCTCACCCTCTATTGAACCCATTAAGACCTCTTATCTTAGAATGAGAAATCACCTGATTACAGGGGCATTGTATTACATCTCCCAGTGATACTGAACTAAGCGCTGCCACAGGCTATTGTTTATCCCCAATGCATAGTAAACATCAATTGAAATATAAACAAGGTTGTTATCTAGTTGGCAATTGTTTTACACAACTAAAACAAAGATAAGCTACATTGTACATCTATAGGCATGTTACATGTATATTGGCTATTTTACATGATACATTGAAATGTGTTTATAATATTTTATACCATAAATATAATCCATTAATTGGTAAATGATATGTTTTATTCTAAAAAGTATTTACTTCCATCAATATTGTAACCATACTAATACTCTATCTCCTTTCAGTTCTGTAGAAAGACTAGTTACAATATGCAGTGACAATATTTCTCTTGATAGCTATATAGCCTATACTGGTATTCACCGGCGAGGAGCAGGAAATATGAGCTTTTGAGAGTGTTGAGCTTTCTAACAGGAAGTAAGATTCAAGCTGAACCCATAATGTACACAGTGAAATGAAATTAATCTGCAAAAATATATATACATCTAATATACAAAATAATAAAAATATTATTTTTACGTTTGGCAAGCTAGGTCGTGAATCCGCCTATTACATACATGTATATTATAATATAAATTATGCATATTACACAATAGGTGGATTCGCGACCTAGTTCGCCGAACGCCTAAATAATATTTTTATTATTTTTTTATTATTTTATATTGAAAAATAATAAAATTGGTGCGTAAGTGAACATGTCCCAGCAAGAAATAATAATATTTTTTAAAAAGTTTATTATTTTATGCTGACGCCGCGAACGCTTGTAGTGTGAACTTCGCAATAATTAAAAATTATTTTTAGCAGTGGTCAAAGTGTAAGAGCTTTCATAAGGGCTCTATTGCAAACTTTTTAGCAAAGTTTATATATGCACATGAAAGATTTTTTTATATTTGTCAGTTGTTACAGGCTCATGCAGCCTGTACACTGAGCGCTGCTTTTAAGCTACACTCTAAATCTAACAGCCTAACCATACGGCGACGTTTATTACTGAATAGAGTTTGGTCTGCAGTTTTTTCCCTTCTCTTTTGGTTTAAGTTTCTAATCTCAATACAAATGGCACTATTTTCAACTTGAAAGGACCATGTAATCTTCCGTACCTTCAACTATTTCTTAGTAGTAGTAGTCTGCTGTAGCTAGTACCATTTTAGTATAGTAGCAAGTACTGTAAGTGTGACTGTGACTAAAGTCACATTCATTTGGGACATTTTCATTTCATCCAACTAAATTTCAGCCTCTCAAAAAAAACTTACGTGTTCCTGTACAGAAATTTTGTGTCCCGTTTTCGTTGGAGATCAATGAGACACGCGATGCAAAATGGTAGTGGAATAACAAGGTCATGCTGTGGACCTTACAAAAATGGGGGTATCTAACGATGTCCCGCGTTGTAAACAATAACAAAGAGCACGTCTAGGTTCATTTCGCAGTTTGTAGAACTTATGAAATAAGATAGAAATTGATTGTACTTTTCCTGCGTTGTCGCAACCTCCGAACCGTACAGCAGCCATTGCTCTCTGCGAGTTCTGTGAACTAGGTCGCGAATCCGCCTAATAATATAATATTATAAGCAATTATACACAACCATACGATTCACACATAATTATTATTATTATTATTATACATGCATTGTCATGCACATGTACATTTTGTATAAATAGATATTAGGACCTATAGCTGCATGTTATCAGTGATTATCATAAAAAAGGTTTGATTTTATGGTGTTTTGTTTGGTGTCAAATTTTTTACCGATGTGTAGACTGAGGAAGTGGCCGGAGATGGGTGCATGCACAGGGCCCATGCGCAGCTAGTACCACTATCAAGTAGCGCTGGACAAGTGTTGTTGGACTAGCAATACATTTGAGGTAGTCATTTGACGCCAATCAATAGGTAGTACCATACATTTGATTTTATGAGTTTGACTTCTTTGTTTCCATTTCCACCCTTGCATAACAGAATACGGCATATTATTACTTCTTATTAATATGAGATTTAATCAATTACTGGAAAAAATTAAATTTATGCGTGGAGTCTATCTAATGGCTACTTTGGGCACCACTAGAATGCTATGATCAGAGGGTTTTAAAGATGCATTATAATTCTTATTATCAGCATATGATCTGATGATACTGTATATAGAGTATAGAGTCTAGTAGGCAGGCAGGCCGCCTTATCACAGGCTCTTATAACACTTGCATACATCTATAGTGCATTATTATTGTGGCTTCTTTGTTCTCTATGGTCTAAAAAAGTTGTGGTAAACAAGACCACTCTAAGAAAATTGTTATTGGTTATAGGTGAACCGCAATTTTCAATAGCATAGTGGTCGGATATCATGCCTGCTTGCATATTTGATAAATAGTTGAATATCAGCCAATCCTTTTCGAGCAAGTTAACCACAACTGACATGGGCACATTGTAGATCGCCTCAGACTCCGTAGAGCATAGACAGTAGACATAACTAGTTAACTCATACAAAACCTCTCAACAAACTATAACTAATATCAGCCGAATAACAAAGAACTTCTCAGAAACTAGAAAATGAAATGAAAAGACATAAACTAGGGATCCAGTAATGACATTACTACATGTATATTTCACAGTTGGTAATAAATAAATATGCTAATGGAGCATCATAATATTTTTCTTCTTCTGTCAGAATTGTTAATATGACTAATCAATAGGTTTGTTTTGATAAAAAACAACAACTTGTTTATGTAATTCTTATGCAGATATGGTTGGCTGTGCCACAGGAAATAAAATTTGTTAGGACATTAAGCATAATCTGATTAAGCATTCCTCTTCTCTGGTACTTGGTTATGCAAGGATAGCTCTAAGTAAGGGCACATAGTTGTGGTGGGGGTGTTTGGATTCCATCCCCACAGCAGAGAGACAGATGGCTGGTCATTTGTCTAAGATTGAACTTTGGACATTATCTTACAGGCTACTGCTATGTAATAAATCCTTGGGGAGTTTGTCGCAAGAGAATCAATGTCATAATTTTAATTCTTCAAGTGATTTTAATTTATTTCTAGTTATTAACATGGAGACTGCAATGAGAAACGTATCAATCAGTGACAGGACGACTCCGTCTATGAGCCCACTCATCAAATCTGAGCCTTCTAGTCAGCAGCTGCAAGAGCAGCCTCTCGACTTCTCCACCAAGGTTAGAACTGCTATTATAGATAGCGATGACAATACTCTACGCAAAGTCAGCAATGACAGCGCTATAGATGTTTCGGAAGACAATAATATTACTCATAACGGCAGCAACCCGCCGACGATATCAACCAATGACAACAGTCGGCACTCTTCAACGAGTCAACCTAGAGCGCCTATACAAATGCCAAATATTCACACATTTTTACCTCAATCACCACACATGGCAGGAATGGGAATGTTCTATCCAGGAGCGCCTGTATTTCCAAACTTTTTACCACCGGGATTCCCGGCTGGACCGATGTGGCCAAATCCAATGGCAGCTATGATGCAGCAGCAACAGGAAGCTGCTAGAAAGCTAATATCTCAAGCAGCCAATAACAAGCATGGTAACAATGGTGCCGGAATAAATTCGCAATTTGGTGGTAAACAGTTACTAGGAAATAAGCAGGATATGATGTCAATGATGACGCCTAAGCGACCGTTTCCTGGTGTGCCACCAGGATTTCCTAACATTAACATGATGCCTCCTAATATCGGTAACATTCCTGATCCAAGTATTCTAGCTGAAGCCTTGAAGTCACATGAAGATATGTTTACAGCCTACAAGCAGCATGTAAGTAGGCCTATATTAGCAGAACCTAATTCTATAAGCAGTTGTACTTGAGTCTATTTAAGCAGCACCCAAATCTGTACGGAGCACCCAAGTCTATAAACATTTGCCTCATTCCTGTTGCGAGTATTTGATGACTAAAAGTGAAAGTGCTGTCGTAATAGTGATACTCTCCACTCCCCTTTTTCTGCCATCATGAGAAATTTCACACAAGGTTTTGTGCCTTAGGTCTCAGGCTCATAGCATGATATGATTCAAATTTTTTAATTTGAAAATATGCAGCAACTGGTTATGCAACTTTGCAATGATTATGGAAATTTGGGAAACTTATCCTTTCTCATTGCTGGTTACATAACATACATGTCAGCTAAGACAAGGGTAATCGTCAGTCACTGACCTTTTGAGTACCTTCCACTTATTAGAAATTGTCAGAAGTAGTTGGGTTACCTGTAACCAAGGTAAACTGATGGCCTGTCTAGTGTCTCAGTGGGGTCTGACTATATTAATGCCAGACAGCTTAACCATCAATGACATAATAATTCTTTGAGAATTTCTATCTAATCCATAGTTGTGGTGGTAGAACTTGAATTTCTAAGTAAAATTATATTCTATTCTCCCTCAAGGAAAGTTCATGATGGACAATGTGGTAACCCTAATATCCAAAGATATGTACCATGATGAGGATACCACACTTTGTGATGCTAAATCAAAGGGTGCGCGTGATGTACCGGCTACACTCGTTAATCCCCATAATCCATCAGCTTATTCGTTAAAGCAATGGCAAAATGATATAAAACGTGACCATTAATAGGTGGATTTGCATTACGTGTGCTGACATTAAACTTATATATAACTACCTGTTAACTAAAACATGATTTTCTCAAGTAATCTCATCAATTACCAAGGTTGTGGTTGCTTTCTCCACCACTGTCTGTGGTTTGTGGTGGTCCAAGAAGTACCAGTGCTGTATGGCAGGCAGAGCAGATATTAGGTTATTCCCATTACGACCTCCTCAATCAATGCCCTACATTTTGCCCGATCTAGGTGTGATAATAGACAGAGAGGACATGGGCATAGTAGTACACAGTCTTCCCCTCCTATTTCCAGCTATTGTATGTTCACATCCATACAATTTGTGGCCTAATATCCCAGCCCTTTGTTAGAACGAGAAACGCAAGCACGACTATCAACTGACAAATAACCAGTATGGCAAATTTTTACTCACAAACAGCATCTATCTGTGGTCAGATAATTTGATTCTGCCCCACTATTGATAATCAAGCAGCCAGCTGGCTATTATTATATGAAAAAAGGGCCAATGGGGCATAATCAGGACATAAAATAATTAATGCTCAGTAATTATGTATGTGTTTTGGCAAAGTTGTTGTTGTGTTTCATCACAACTCCCTAGCATCTCAAATAACTTCACTAAAGTTTGCAATTTTGGCACAACATGAGCTCTAATTTCAGTTCAGATAAACAATTTACATACTGGACTATGAAGTAATGAAGAGGTCTGCAAATAACTAGCAACGTAGCTAAAAATTATTATAAATATATGATAATAGCACAATATCTAAATTCTAATTTTTGTAATTTTTAATTCTCCATCGTCATTGCAATATTGATAAAGCGTGATTTCGGCAAACGTGAAACGACGGCTTATGACTTAAGCGGCCCAAAACTAGTTCGCCACCAATGACTATTTTGAATAAAAAGTAACAATATTTTATTCAAAAATTATATTTTAGTGACGCGATGGAACCTTCGCATCAACAGAAATTCAATAATTTATATCATCAGCATTTCTCTGCACAGCTTATATTGATATTGAATCCCATTGCTCTGAGAGATCATTGGGAGTGTAACCTTGACATTGTTAATGAAATTAAGGCTAAAAGTAAAAGTCTTAGTTGAAACAATAGATTTTGAAATTTAATTTTCTCATATTTATTAAATATTTATAACATTCAGCAAGGTAGTTTAATTTGTATTTATTATTAAAATTTTATTGTGTGACCCGACGGAGCTGACATGAAATTAATAGATTCCGTCGTTTCAGCTTGCCGAAATTAGCCAAATTGATATTATTTAGTTTAGATAATGGAACCAACAACTAAAATCTGACTTGCAAATATTTAATTGTAATAGTTGCTGTTGTCGGTTGGTCAGGTTAGCCTGGCTAACCAAGCCAACTGCATTGAGAGTTATCCGCTCGCGAGCCGGTGAGTGGGTGTGAGCGAAACACAACACGCCTGCACCTACCCTCCAGCCC
>JAOQGN010050941.1:0-12725 GCA_027564295.1 Himantozoum antarcticum
GTTATAGTGTCCAACCACTCTGTGGTAGGATGTTATAGTGTCCAACCACTCTGTGCCAGGATGTTATATTGTCCAACCACTCTGTGGTAGGATGTTATAGTGTCCAACCACTCTGTGGTACCTCGCAAATTGTGACATTTCCAGAGTTGGCAGGGCCAAATGCATCCCTCTGCTGCATAATTCAATATCACTAAGATGAGTTGACAATGGAACGTAAGCTAATTTGACTCATTGTTTTGCAGGAGAAGGAGTTCCTGATGTATGCCTTGTATAACAAAAACAAACCCAAATCAGATCATCTCATGGCCGATCACGGGACAGCATTCTTCCGGGTAAGCGTGCAAAACTTTGGACTGTAATAAGTCTAACTGAATGAGTAAAACCATATGAACATAATTGTGTATAACAACACATTTGGACGTGGAGAATTTAGCCAAGATTCTCCATCTTCTAAGAGTGGCAGAGTCTGATAACTACCATTTAGTGATTACAAATACCCGTGTAGTGATGGGAAAGTGGTTAAGATCGCGACATCTTGATTGTGAAGGCCTCCCAGGTTTGATTCGCAGGCCTTCCGACTTTTGACTCGATATTTAGCTCAACTATGGGATTACAGCCTAAATCATGACCAAAAAAACAAATAATTTAAGAGGATGAAAGGAAAATATGTTATCAAAGTAACAATAAACAATCATAATAATGGATGCCAATATACTGTATTATCGGTAAAACTTGATTGAAGATGTAAAATGTTCCTGCATTAATGTACATGTAAACGTAAAAAAAAGTATTTTTTGAGACAAATGAACTTTGGCTGGTTACTCTGCTCTTGGTACAGTTCAATTATGTCCTGTAAGGTGATATGATACCATGTTGATATTTGCTGGCCTACTCGATCCGTCACATTATTTGATTTTATTGATCAAAGCTTCGATCTTTCTAAATTTGTCACCTACAGCAGACAAACTTACTGGCCTAAGCACAAGGTGTACACATTACACTAACTCTCAATACAATGTACGGGATATAGTCTCCAGCATGCACACGCCACTCTAATCTCCAGAATACATCACATTGAATGAAGTTATTTCAAGTCGTGCAAAAAATATTTTGCTTCAGACTTGACTGGAAATTTGAGTAAGGTGTATTTGATGCTATTGTAAAGATTTCGTCTGATGGCGGGGTAACCCCGACACTTGTATGATATTGACACTTCAAGTTGATACTTGAATACTGAACAGTGATTAGAATGTGCTACTGCAAAGTATCAAAGTAACATTAGCCGTCTATGACGCCATTACACATGCTCAGCATTTAGATTGAGGTTACAAAGGCTATTACAATCAGCATAATACCCATTATTAGATTACTAGTGCTAGAGGTTGAGATGGTGAAGTATAACTGTGCTGGAATATAATTCCTATAATTATGTTTTATGGCCATGCATTTAGTCCCGTTAGCTCTTGATATATATCATAGTTCATCTCCAATTATGATGGTATGACGCCTGATTTCTCTACTCTTAACATGGAGATGTCTAACGCCGAGTTTGACACCTCTAAAGGACTAAATAATTTGATCAAATGAAAAATGAATTAGCTGACACATTCTGAACTGGGCTATATTATCATGCTGGGGATTTTTGACCAGTGAAACTCACACTGTTATGAGAAGACAATCAGACAGTTTGTGGAGAGTTATCTCCTCAGCTAGAGAAGAGGAGATAACTCGTGTTGTAACACTCCGTGTGCCTCTGAATGTGTTTTTAAGCCATAGACTTACTATATACATGTAAGAAGGCGGAGTGCTCCGCTATAGATCCGCTATAACTCTTACAGACAAACTTAGCATAATCATAATCTGCTAATGGCCTTTGTGATATGTGGTTTTGTTGTATTTGCAGCAATTACAGACTACTATGGGTGATAAGATGGATCTGTCCAGCTATCTACTTAAGCCGGTCCAAAGGATGGGTAAATATGCCCTCATCATCAAACAGATCCTGAAGGAGTGTCCAGAGTCAGCGGCAGAGTACCAGGAGCTGTCAGCAGCACAGGATATGATCAAGTTCTGTCTACAGCACGGCAATGACCTGCTGGCAATGGATGCCCTTAACGTATGTTATGTTATATTAGCATTGTTGATAACACCATTCTATGGGTGGTATTATGGAATTAAGGGTGGTGGTACGCACCCTGTCCCACTCATAGGACAAACTTATGAAATTAAAAACGCTTACACCATATCTGATGATCTAATGTTTATTTATCGCAATGCAAAGCTATAATTAGGCACAAATGCGTCATTTTTATAACTAAAACCTCCTTGCAAAGACGATGTCGAAGCAAACAAATTTGCATTCATAAAAATGTTTTACTGATTTGAACTTAATTTGATCCTAAAATTATCAAAAGATTTTCAATTGAATATTGGCATCAACCCATCACCACTGTTGTGTGTACTATTGAATCATTTGCACATGAAGGTGTTGAAAGTTGTTGCTATGTTTATATTAATGGCATTTCTTTGAATGGTTATTATGTCAATATTGCATACCAAATACTTCATTTACATTTTGCAATTTCAAGTAGCCACTTCAATGTTTGAATTTTGATAGTTAATAGGTTCAATAATATTTTTAATTATTGTCCACCAAAATACGTGACCTTTGGAATAATTGATTTTAAGATGTCTATCGTCTACCGAATGCACACAAAGTTTATATTATTAATAACATGTTTTTGCTAATTTCCTCTTTAAGTGCGGAGATATATCATCTTAAATACATTAATCTCCATTTCAACAGGTGATTATTTGGAATAACTGCCCAATGACTAACTATCTTACTAATTTATTTGTTTAATTAAAAGGAGTGCGATGTCAATCTTCAAGAGCAAGGAACTCTCCTACTTCAGGAAGAGTTTACCGTACAAAAGAGTCGTCACAAGGCTGCCAAGCGACACCTCTTCCTCTTTGATGATCTCCTGGTATTTGCCAAGGCTAAGAAACTGGGAGCTGGCAGAGATGAATATACATATAAAACCAGTCTGAAGGTGGGTCATGATACCAATATGGGGTGAAAAGGTGGCTTACGGTAGACTGTCTACTCTATACTGTAATCGAGTGAGTAGGAGTTGGATTCTCTGCCGTGAGATATTCTATAAGTGGTTTTACCTGCTAGATAAGCAATCTATATGTGGTTTTACCTGCTAGATGGTTACACCCAGGCTTTGTGGAAATTTATTAACTTCAGTTCCTAGTGAATTTTTATATTATTATAAGCACTGTCTCATAGCAGCATCTTTTAGCTGGTAAATTCACAGTTATAAATGATGACTAATAGGATTCTTGGTCACAAATTTTAGGTTTATAGTCAAGTAACTAATTTTAACCAAAAATATGGTTCTAATTTTCTCTTTTATAAAGATTTATAAAGTAAATATTTCAGTTCAAGTTTTTTATTGAGATTAAAACTAGCATAATGTTAATACATCTTTCTGGGCCTCACTGCTGCATAATTGGAAACTTCCATATTTTGCACATGGGAAAATTTATTGCTTATGGGCCATTACAGATTTTCAGAGTTGTCCCTCGCCTGATATTTGTGAAAATACGTAATAAAGGACCAGGTCATCATAAATTTAGCATATTTGGTCGTTTACCGTCATTGTATTACTTATAATCCCCTTTGGTTACAGACGGCAGATTTGGGTCTCACAGAGAATGTCGGTGGCAGTGGTACTAAGTTTCAGATCTGGTTTCGCAAACGATCCAGAGAGAACTGGACATTGCAGGCTCCTACACCACAGATTAAGAACAAATGGGTGAGCACATTCGAGAAGATTCTCTGGAATCAAGCCATGCGTAACAGAGAAAGCAGGCTTACAGAACTGTCCTCCATGGGTATCGGAATTAAACCGAGCCTAGACCTCAAACCTAGTGAAGACAACATACAAGACAGGACCATAAACACAGAACTGACCAATAGAGGTAAGTTAAAGTGGAATCAGCTAGCTTAGCATGTGTGGGGACAACTCCAACAGATAGTGTGGCACTTGTGGGGACAACTCCAACAGATAGTGTGGCACTTGTGGGGACAACTCCAATGAAGTAAATCAATTATAGTTCCAACAAGTGAGAAATAATTGGCGTTATTTAACTTGCTCTTATTCATCAAGGTCTTCTATTGGTGGGTTAAGCAGCATTTTTACCCTCCTTATCAAATAGCGGGATGTGAAAGTCTGTGTGAAAATCATGCATATGTGAAAGTCATGCATGTGAGAGTCATGCATGCATGACACACAAGCCAACCGATTGTACACGCTTTACCTCAACCTCAAGCTATTACATGCTCGGAACGTAGGATCTTAAGCTGCATTTAGGTTGAGCATGCATGTGAAATACGAAAAGAAAATTCGATATTCAAATAAATAAATAGTATTACAATTAAACTTAACATGCAATGCAATTGTACTTTGTTTTGCCAATAGAGGAAACGTTATACGAATCGTGGTAAGTGAAATGTAGGCGTCTAGTGTGCGTCTAGTAGGCGTCTAGTAAGTGTCTAGTAGGCGTCTAGTAGGCGTCTAGTAGGCGTCTAGTAGGCGTCTAGTAGGCGTCTAGTGTGTAAACAATCATGTACTCTGTACTCTGATATCATTTTGAGCAACAGTGGAATATCATTTTATCGGTAGGGTCTGCATGTAGTTTTCGTTTGGTAGCTTAAAATGTCTAGTTTGTCATCAGTTTTTGTTTGGTAGCTTGAACTGTGTAGCTTGTCATTACATTAATTTCATACTTGTTGGTCTTGCATACAATAATGTGGGTGGTCCTGCCACCACTTCTCAGTATCTGCTTATACATACACTCTCATTAGGAGTCCTGGAACTTGGGCGATATATTTGTTAGCTGCTTGCATGTACGCTATATGTTCTCTGAGAGTCAAGAATCTACACAACATGTGAATGATGCATGTAATGAGTGTTGTTTACCTACCATTTGTGTGTAGCCTGAGAGAAAATATCCAATTTGCAGCATGCTACTGAGCAGTTAATGATTATATATCATCACTGCTAGACTGACCGCTGAAAGGGGAGATTCAAGGGCATCTTGCCCTGGCAGTTCTCCCCTCAGCAACAGACTGGGCGGTCAGTCTACCTGTGTCGATCACTGCTGGTTGAAATAAACTGCATCCTTTACTTGTGATTACATTTTTAAAGTTCATTAATTATTATGTTGGAGTTGTCGGCCCTTACATCATGAAATGAGTGTAAGAAGAAAAGGCAGAAGGACTTAAATTATGTATAAAGTACCATCATCTACTTCAGTTGCTCATGGTATTGGCTAGTCATAAATCCGTGGGCGAAAAATGAAAAGAATACAACCATCTCTCCATTACTTTGTCTATTGAAAGTCCCCTACCCCAGGAATATCCCCTCCCCAGGAAGTGGATATAACTCCTTGGTCAACTCAAGAGTGTTTCAATGAAAGCACAATCTTCAATATTATTTTGTTATTCCATTTTGTAGTGAGTCTGAGGAAATCTACGCCAGAGTATGGAGAGTTTGAATATACTAAATCTCCCTTTTTCCATAAGAGAGCTACAAGTTCTAAGTCTAAACTGGTCAGTTCTATTTCTGTACCTCAGTCACTGTCTACGGCAGGCAGTACATCCACACTCAGTTCATCTGCATCATTGACTAACACCAGTGCAGCAAATGGTCAGCCCGTGGATAACAGTTCTTCCTCTTCCGCTCTACACATGACCTCTGCTTCTAATGGTAAGTGCTGGTGAAACAGAATACAGATGTTTCGTAACATAACTTTAGTAGCCGTTTCATAATTGAGAGTTTGAATATTGTGGTTGGGGTATATAGTTCTCCCTCGTCTAATGCCTAAGTTGTCTCACCCACAGACACTCAGTTTCAAAAGGTCAGTTGAGAACAGAGACCAAGATTCAGTTAAACATATAAGAGGCAGACATAAGGGGCAGACATATAAGAGGCAGACATAAGGGGCAGACATATAAGAGGCAGACAGTGGGGCCACAACTCCATCTAGCACACAAACGGGAAGTTGTGTGCTCTAACAGTGTGCTAGTTTATGTGTATATTTCTTATCAATACCCCGATTAGAGACTGATATGTTGAAAATAACTTATCAGTAGCCTGAAAACCAGCTGACTGTATCAAACTTGGAAGAGTTAGCTACCACATGATGCATGGAACAGACTACCTGTCTGTCTCCGTCAAATTAGAAATTCAGTTGCTTTGAGGATGGCACCTACCAGGCTCGCATGATCTGCTCTGCTGCTGAGAGGGCAACCTTCTCATTATTCATTTACCTGAATGATCAGCTGCCAACTCGGGCTCACTTTGAATAGCTCTGACCTCTGCTATTGCCTGCAGAGAGCATCATCATCGAGCAATTTCTTTTATTTATTGGTTTGTTCTTTCACTGGTGAAGTCAAAATCAAAAATTGAAATCCACCTGTTGAACTAGGGTGATTTGGAGGGAGACTCTGCAGACGACACTAGTCTCGGAGATGATGCAGTAGTGACTTCATACCTACTGACTCCACTGTTGCTTACACATAACAAATGTCATCACAAATTCTGACCCTACAATAATATTAATGCTGGGCGTTTCCAATATATTTTATCCATTCGATATTCAAATATAGAGTTGCATGATTCTCGCCTCTTTTAATATTTTATAGATTGTTATTGTTGACAGGTTCCGTCATTCTCACCTCCACTCCGTCCCCCCTTGACATTACAAGTGATAGCCCTGGATCCAATCAATTGGCACAGCCACCCACACAGCCACATGATCACCATACTATACACAAGTCAAAGACCTCCGCTACTATACTTACGTTACTGCATGAACCTCTGAGTGCTCACGAATCCAATGTAAATACTGTACATATTATATTTTATTATAGTAATTAATAGTTTGTAAATGTTGATGCGGGCTAAAAGTTTTATTATAAATAACTGTATAAGAAACATTTTTCTGTTAGTTTATTTTAAAATTAATATTTCGACCATTAAGTTCTAATGATCATCGTTTGAGTGAAAAAAAGAATATGCAACTATACATGAACTAGAACAAGACAATTAAATGCATAAGGATAAAAGCTAACTTAAAACTGACTATTAACTACTATAATTATCAGAATATCTGTAAAGGTACTAAAATTAGTGTAGAATAAAATCAAGAAACCGCATTGATCTCATTGAATTACTTTCTTTTATTATTGAATTACTTAGCTTTTATAATCCGTATGCATTTAATTGTCTTATTCTAGTTAATGTATTGTTGCATATGCTTTTTTTCACTTGAACGATGATCATTAGAAATTAATGGTCGAAATATTAGTTTTAAAATAAACTAACAGAAAAATGTTTCATGTAAAGTTATTAGTAATAATAGCATTCATAACCATAATAATAATAATAATAATAATAAGCAATCTATTTGTATTGCACTTCAAAAATTATTAAAAAGAAAACTGATAGGTGATGTGCAATGTTTCATGTTCATGGAAGAATTTCAATTGAATAACATCAATACCATAATATTGAATATCAATACCGATTAAACGGTGGTCAGATTCAGTTCAAATCGGGATAGAACATGTAGTTTTATTTTGAAATTGTTCTAGTTCTGCACGTAGTTTGGCAGATGTCAGCAGATGTCATGTTTGGCGACAGCAGATGCCTATAATGTTATGGGACGGAATACGGACTATTTGTAACTGGCATTTTGTTGTTTGAGTGTTTGTGTTATCGAGTGAGGTCGAAAATGAGTGTTGAAAATTGTCGTTGGGATTTTGAATTGGGGCATACAGTTACTCCCCGTCTACTACCGAAGTTGTCTCACCCACTGACACTCTGTTTCGAAACATCAGTTTCGAGCAGTCCCGGATTCAATGGCACACATTATGTGATACCTGCGACATATTATTTCTCTTCACAAAACTGCCCTGCGTGCAATAGAGTGGAGTCCATACCTCATATTTGCACTTACTAAGTAGCTTCACCTCCATTGATGGAGATGGAGTGGCTGGAGGAGGGGGTATTCCATTGTGGGTGCGATACCTAAATTGTGTCCCAATAGAGACAGACTTTTGTTTGATGCAGAAGGCTTGGCAAGCATGACTGTATGGGAGAGAAAGAATTTGCAAAGGAGTCGAGCGACGTTGAAGGCGGCCATTTTTATAATTCAAATACAATAAGACTTCACAACCACTAATTTCAATATGACATTATATTCTGTTATAGTTCAGTATTTCTGTCAGAGTTCTGTATTTTTTGTTGTATTTCTTAATATTCTGGTATGTCTGTTGTTGCAGGTATGAATATCAAATTGTGCTATGAAGAAAGAGAAGACAATTACTCGTCTGAAAGACGGCCTCGTGAAAATGCTCATCATAAATATGATTTATATATATTTTTATATGCATAAACTATATATTTATTTTTAATTTAGACTTCATTGTTACGTTTTATAGGTAACTCTTGAAAATAGTTGCGATATTTACAGATGCAAAATTTTGAATTGCTGTTGTAGTCCAACCGCTAAAGCTGCTGAATTCATTTCCACATTTCAACAAATACGCATTTTGGTCAGTCAATTTTGATATTTTTATAATGGGCATAGATTCTGTATATAGTGATAATTATATTAGTTAAATTATTGCGTTTCCTGTGCATTTTTAATTGTATATAAGAGGCTTGTGGCTCCTCTCATGATAGTTACTAGAAATCATTAATTTTAATATTATTTTATTTTTTTACTACATAACTTCAAATAATAGATTCCATTAATGTTAATTAATTTATTATTGAAGCACACAATTTTCAATGCAAGCCGTATCTTGGCTATGAATAATACAGAATAGTGACAAACTTGAACACTGTTTGTTATTCTGCTGCATATTTCACAACCGCCATTGCAACTGCAGGGAGTTGGTGATAAATCAATGGGATGAGAACGTGGGCATCAGGTCAGGACTCCGGTGATCTGAGTTCAATTCTCAAGTAAAGTGTACCACTTCACTTGATAATAAAAAATATCAAGTAGGGGTACACATCGCGCTATCAATGATAAGGGACTCTGGGAAAGGCTCTGAATCTAGAATTTGCCAACGTATAATTTGCCTGGGTGTGCCGGCCCTAAACTGAGAGCAATTCGGGTGCCGTATATGCCGGTCTTGGCTTCATCACAATATTTCTCACTTGTGAGACAACAAACGGATTTTAACATAACCTATTAATTAGAGCAGCATCAAATGGAAGCTGTTGTAATTCATATAATCATACTGATATTGGGCAAAGAGAACAAATAGAACAATAGCAGCACCAGAAAACCTTCACTGTATTTTCTATATAATAATACTTCTGCATTGTTGGTGAAACAACACTTTGTCTCATGGTTTAATTCTTGGAGGACTTAGTAATTGTTTGCAGCATTGTTGTCAGTCTGATCAGTTTGCTGTGAGCTAGCTAAGTAGGACAATACTACCTCCCAATGTAGGTTGGACACCTTGGTGGGACAGGTAGGTACCTCCCAATGTAGGTGGGACACCGTGGTGGGACAGGTAGGCCCCTCCCAATGTTGGTGGGACAGGTACGCATCTCCCAATGTTGTACCTCCCAAGTAGGACAATATCACCTCGCCTACTCAGAGGGCTCGTGATCTGCAACGGGGGCCTGAACCCAGTCTGGTTCATGTCCACAAGATAATCTTTGTTGAATAATAATAAGCATAGATGCATGGATATGCAATATTATATATATGCACGCACATCCCAATGTATATACATTTATAGAAGTATGAAAAGATTTGCTCAACTGGCAGGTTATGAAACCTACATGTGAAACTCACTTATTCTGCAGGAGTCGCCCTCATTTCTAGACAACATTTAGGTACCCCACCCAAATGGAACATCACCCTAAAGATTAATCTCGCACATTCTCGTACAATCTCGCACTTTGGAACTGAAGTCACTTCACACATAACTATGCTATAAAGCATAGATAACCGAGTGCTCTAATGTCTAAGCAGGCAAGTAGTGAGTGATTGGTGACAGGAGTGAGATAAATGTAGTGAGTGATTAATTTTGTAGTGAACTTGGCATGGTATAAAGTAGATATAAGATGTAGATAGTAGATATACATATGTATGGTATCTTATATATTAATATGACAATTTGATAATATAATAATTTATTATATTAATATTGATATATTTATATGATAATTAAATACAATTATGCGGTGTCAGTGTCACTATCAGTTTTTGGCGTGTCGTTTGTATTTTAAAGTATTTTTTGGTCCCGGACCCCAATCCCCTTTCCCCAAATCTATTGGTTTCTGGGGATTGTGGGTTGGGGTTTTCGGCCTGAGATTGGGGGTCAAGAAACACTTAAAAAATGATCGACGGATGTGACACTTACTCCAATCATACAATTTCATCCGCAATACTCTGATTGGATAGATTGTCAGTAGTAAGGTATGATTTCATCCGCAATACTCTGATTGGTTGATTGTCAGTAGTAAGGTATGATTTCTTGCGGATTAGCACATAGCTCATCATGATTTATTTTGCATCTAATGCCTAAAATCTTAGGCTGGCTAACCAGGCCAACTGCATAGGGATTTCATCTGCTTCCTGGCCAGCAGCGAGTGTTGGAGTGGTGCAAGAAGATTGGCGGAATATTGTTATGTCTGTGCATTCTTACCACTCTCCTTGCCAGACAGCTCCTGCAGACTGTACCAGTGATGAATCATCTTCCAGTATCAGGAGAGAGGGATAACTACCAGCTGATAGGAGCCACTTGTATGCTGTATTTCTGATGACTGTACTACAGAGTTATGCAGTATGGTGATCCTATCTGATGCCAAGATCCAGTTATCCTTTTATGATCCAAGAGCTGACATGTATCCTGTGCAGCTAATCTTATGGACAGTACAGGATAATTATTAACCACTCGGAACTCTATTGCCTGTGACTATGTACTAGCCAGGCAATACTTGACATGCTATGTAAGCTTGTTGACTGATGGAACATAGTTAATAGCAGTTAATCTCGTTAAGTATTTCGCCACCTCTCTGCTATTATAGTCATCAACCATGTATTCCAGTTCTGTGATATTGCTCTCAGTGATCAGACGTGTGTTACTTGTTACTATATTTATAAGTAAACCGTTAATATTATACTGATTACTGCCATTCTTCTACTACCGCTGTGTACCTGAACTCCAGGGGCTAATAAACACATTATATCTGTTTGAGCCCCGCCAATCTCATCTTACTCTCTGTGTATTGTCTGTCTAACAATAACCAGCACAACAAGAAAGAAGTGATAACATCAGCCACTTCAATGTATAAGTTTTGACATAAATTTATTCTTGTATATTTGTAATCGTATTTATTAATATTACTTATTCAGCCAAGCTCAGTTGATCATTAGCATTATAATTTTATGTGTCCCCCGCTGTTAGTTATAATGATGAGCGAGTGAGGTATTTGAATGTATAGCCTTATAATTTACAGTTTTTAACTTTTCAATGAGAGAGGTATCTTTGAATTTTCCCATGTGTAAGCCACAATCACAGGTCGTCACAAAGTTATTCGCAAGCCGCTATTTCAAATACAGGTTATATCGTTTATATCAACCTTGTATTTGTGTTTGCTACTATTACAATCTTAGTACCTAGTGAAGTGTTGAACGAAAACAAAACGTGGAAATTACTGTATTTTTATGATCACAAATTCCAGTAATGAATATTGTTCATAATTTAACAACAAATCTAATGAATATGTATGATTGAGTTTGTTATTAAATTTTGAGAAATAAATTATGTAGAACAATTGGAGTAATTAATCCAAGATATCATTACAATCATTATAATGGTTATGGATATGATTATAATCGACCAAGAATATACCTGCATCCGGAGGCTGATGAAATAATACATTTTGTAGAATATAATTTCCATTTGAATCAACGAAGATTATGCATAATAATACATGCAATTTTCGTATCTGCCCAACCACATTTTTGGGCCAGTTTAGGCGTAATAAAATTTGTTGGGAGCGCGATGTCATACATGTAGGGCTTATGTAGTTCACACCCAGCCCACCCCCACCTGTCCTCATTCGGATGGGGACAGTTGCCAATTATAAAAAGGCGCTATCTACCTCTTTTGAAATTTTAAACCTAATGTCGTATCCCAATTCCAAAAAAAAGACTCCAATACCAACCTACCTCATTTGGGTGGGGGCGAGTAACAAATTTAAAAAGGTGACTAACTGCCGCTTTCGTGAGTTTAAATTAAATGATGGTTACGATTCCAAAAAAAGATAGTCCTCATTACTGCATATGATAATGCAGTAATGCGGACAATGTGATAGATCACATTACTGCAGTCTCGATCCTTCTTTAATAGCCCGACCAGTCCACGTCTGTTCCCTACCATAGATGGAGTCCCATCAGTAGTTATTCCAACACAATATTCCCATGGCTAGTTCAAACTTGCAATAGTGGCATCAAGTTCCTTCAGAATGTCGGCACCTAAAGTAAAGAAAAGTCCAAAAATTTCAAGTTTTATAATAATTCACTGTAGAGCAGATATTATAAGCTTGGCAACAAGGAATACTGAAAAGTACTTAATGCAGACGTACGGTACATTGAACTAATTTAGTGATGATTTT
>JAOQGN010051052.1:0-19599 GCA_027564295.1 Himantozoum antarcticum
AAGACTATTGTTTTATATTTACTATGTGCCAATCACAAATTTTAACATTGACTATTGCGTGCTATATGATTAACTTTAATATTATTTTCTTTCAAACAGCATGCATACATGCTTAAAAACGGTCTTTTGTTTTAGATAATATGCCTGCGCAAGAAAGCTGTCACTACACAAACTACGAAAAGTAAAGATCAGGCTTTTATCTTCTCAGGGCCGACGTTGTCGTCGAGGAGAGAGAGTCTGAGCAGTAGTAATATACATATGGATACTCTGAGCAGTGGGGGCTACTCTTCTAGTCTATGTCACTTTAACAACACTCTACAACCCAAGTAAGGCGTACACATAACTTACATATCCAGCACCATCTGAATTGTAGACTAACATGCTACCAGAACCTAGTATGCATTCCAAATAATTGGTATTCCACAATATAGAGACTCCTATGTAGCAAAGATTTGAGCATTAGCTTGTGTAGCCTGGCCCATGCCACACTGGGAGTAATGCTCTCTTGCCCTTGGTTGGGTTGGTGGTGTTACACGCATCCCACAACACGATCACCGGCCAGGGGCATAATTCACAATGCATGTAGCTTGGTAAGCCAGGCTATAGCTTATGGTTACATGGATATCTTAAACGATAATTTTTGTAAATTGATTGTTTGGTTTCAGTATTGCAATGGCAAATATATATTATATATACATGACTGTATGCAACGTTACTCTCAACTTGAGTCGAAATAAAGTATGCATACATACACCACCATGACTGTAGGTGGAAGTCCTCAAAATTGTATACTATATGTCCGGAAAATTTAGTCGTTCTATTTATGGAAAGATGGAAGTTTTTCTAGTCAGAAAGATTAGCTATTGAATTGTAGCTCTATCAAGCTGAAATAGAACAATGCGATACGTAGATCAATTCGCAAAATTGGCAAAACAATTCATTGCCATTGCCCTGCGTGCACTAAAATTGTATAAGGTGAAAGCTTGTACACCAGACGAAATCTGAAAAAGATTAGGAGCTGCTGTGGCTATGGGCATATTTACTGCAATATTGAACTCTTATTTAAAACATGTAGATCACATGCGTGTATCGAACGCATGGAACAGTCTAAAGCAAACTCCACTCAAAAATTGAATACATGTAAAATATCCTTTAGCTTATAGATGCGCTTTAGACTCTTAAATTCGCTTTTAAAGTATTATAATATGAGAGCTCCAGAATATCTGCCGCAGCGTTAATCTATAAATTATAATTATGATACTCGGTGATGAACAACATATTATTATTTTATTAACAATTTATTATATTAATATATTATCAACATAATATTAACAATATAATTATTATTAGTTTGTTATAGGAGTTGTCTCCCTATTATATTTCTTTGAAATGTGATTATGTTATAGAAAGAGTTGCTTCTATCCAGAAGAAGACTTTTACTCTAAAGGTCGACGCCACACTGTTGACGTTAACTGTAATAGAGCAGATATGGATCCCCTGTAGATATGGATAGAGATATATCCGAGTACGATATGGCAGATTGTCATGAGTAACCATGTCCAGACTCTGTGGCAAGGGTGTCAGTGGCCAACACTGTCAAGGTTGATGTCAGATAACTGTGAAT
This sequence comes from Himantozoum antarcticum, assembly GCA_027564295.1. Classification (NCBI taxonomy): domain Eukaryota; kingdom Metazoa; phylum Bryozoa; class Gymnolaemata; order Cheilostomatida; family Bugulidae; genus Himantozoum; species Himantozoum antarcticum. The sequence continues at coordinate 1,625 of JAOQGN010051052.1, forward strand.
CAGCCACTTGTTGATGTGGTGCGACTCTCAAACCCATCACAATATCATTATATCATAATGACTATCAAGAATTATTTCATCAAATGGTTTTGCTCAAGCGAGTGTTGGCAGTTTCCGTATCATTTTACTGATCATCATTACCGGTTTCAATTTGATGAGACGAAGTTAGGTTAACACTGCATTAACAACTCATCACCGTTGCTCAATCTAGATTTACAGTATCCAGAGTGATGTAATACACTGGGACATTGTTTCTTGTACATCTTCCACATCACATGTCCTTCCCCAATGTCATCGTGTGTTTATGCACTTCTGTTAATTATTATTAATAATTCGGTCATTAGTGAAGTTCTAATACCACTGAGATTTTAAGATGGTGATTCATCTTTTTTATACTCCCTATCTTTTGTGCACAATAAGTACCCACTGATTCCCTGATTCGCTTACTAAATCAATGATATCTTTCTTACGTTAAAGTTCACGGCATTCAATTTAATATGTGCACATTTTTGTAGATTACTGCTATATAAAATTATATATTATTACAACAATTATTTGTTAAGATGGTGGAGCACTTGGTTAACCTGGATTCCAGTTCCAGACTTGGTTTAGTCCGGGTTTCGGACCTTCTTGCAATCTTTGCAAGAAAACTTGTGACACTTACATTGTGATATAATTCCTTGTAATATTTGAGGTAAAAATAATGAAACAGAGTCCATTTTTAATATGAATCAAAGAAATTTTTTATTATGCATTGAAAGTAACATGCATTGTTATAAAATGTAGAGGTTCGATCATTTATTTTGTATTATTTATTCTGTTATTATTTATTTTGTCTTGTACCGATAATCTTGATGTTTTAATGTGTCAAGTTGTTGAAATGGTCGTTGTTCGTTATACTTGCTGTTGATTGTAAGCCAGGTAGTTAGTATGTACAATTATTACTTGTAATTGTAAAGCTTGCAAGAGTGTTAATTTCACTCTATTACTATTATAGACAGTTTGTATATTTAAATTAATCAAATACATGGCCTTTGATAAGTTACCTGTTGCTTAGTGACTATCTAATATATTGAATGAGCTGCACATTCCCGATTCTCCCGCTAAATTAAATGGAATAGTTAGACTATGATTGGCATATGTCATCCAATCAGCATTAGAAGGCGGAGCTTATGCTCACACATTGAGCACCAAAAGGACAGCAGTTACACCTGTTAGTTCCCTGTCACACTAGCTGAGTAGAGTACTGCTTGCTGGATTAGTGCTTCGCTATTTCCTCCTTAGAGCTACTGCAATATTTGAGACTTCAGGTAGAGCGATTGCACGACCAGCCATACCTATCAGCCTACAGGGAAGCAAAACAACCAAGCTGGTAAATATATCCATAGGTAAAGAATTTGTCAACATTCATAAAACGTTGGTTGAGATTATTTTGCTGCCATAAATATGTTGCGCAATATGTTATATTTGTACGATTACATAACTTGTGTTTGCTGTTGACATTTTGTAGTGTGAGAGTATTTCTTTGTGAGTACTAACTAGTGGATATAAAACTCTACACACCTTGACTAGATCTAACCTTCAACAATATCGTAATCATGAGTCGTACATACGACCCTGTGCCTGGCCAGCTATAGAATGGTGACAGCCTGAAATTGCTGACCTTTTCATTCATAGGAAATATAATTCTTCTATCACTACAATTACAGGTGAGGTACTGAATTTCTGTAATTTCTTACGAGAGAGATAATTCCATCATCATAAGCTAATTTTATGGAATTGCTACTAATTCCCGGTAGAGATGTCTTTTACCATTCATCTGAAAGCCCAAACCCAAATGGAAACCCAAACACAAATCTCAAGCTTATGTTTTCAAGGAGAACTATTTTACATTTGAACCCCAATTCCCATATTTCTGTGATTTTAATTGTCACTTTAGCAAGCCTTCCAGCTTGTAAATTGGCTACCTTTGTTTCCAATCTCCGCTCTATAAACCCAATAAGCTATTAATATTGTTTGATGGATTGTTTGGTTGGTGAATGTGAACTCTTCCCCAATTTTCATATTTGTCCTGATAACGTATTTCGGCTTCCTTGTTATATTTAATGAATAATACAATGTATATTATTAGAACTCTTTATGAACTCAAAATTTTGGGATATTGTAGCATATTGGGAAATCAAAGTTTCCCAAAACGCAATTTTATTGCAACTAATAAAACAAATAATAAATTTTCTTAATGAATATTGCTACCTTGCATTATTACTATAATTGTCATTTGATGTGGTTCACATTGTAGCATTATTACGCGATCACTAACCGTCTTGTTAAATAGCAGCGACTCTTCTAATGTGTGATTAATTAATTTTTCCTCCAAATTAGCAGGTTGTCGGTGATTATACTTTTGTATTACTTTTCATGTGATTTAGTATTCAACATGAACATCGTAAACTATTCCATCTGCTATAGAAAACTAGCCCCTTGGGTGTCATAACCATTCAACGCTAATTGCATTTATTGCTGCTTATCTAACCAAATGGCTAACACCTCTTTTCTAGCCATCAGATCGTCACCGTGCCCATCTGTCCTTCACTTTGTGCTGCAATTAAACTGCTCCGAGATCATTCATATTCTACTATATAGTAGAATATGAATGATCTCGGAGCAGTTGAAAAGCGCTGTAGTTGTCTATACAATTTCTCTCAAGTCAGAAATATTATAGCCTATCTACATTATATTCAGATAAAACCGTTGTTCAGATAAGCGTCATAACATGGTAATTTATTTAGTGTTTCTCTACCAGACGAGTTGTGTGACTGGAATAGCAAATATCAAGCACTTCTAGGTGTCATCTAGAACTTTCTGAGTTTTTTAATTCCTTCATTACACAGATTATCGTCACACAGCAAAATTGAGCGAAAATACCGTTGGCATATCTTTTTAAACTGACACTACTATAAAATTGAATAAATGGTTTTTCATATTTCGTGAAAATAATTTGACCTAGTCGAGCTTTTTCGAATAACAGAAATGGGTTGAAGTGAGTATACCTCGCATTAGAATTGGGGAATACTCCGGACACTCAGTTCAAATCCTATTTTTGATTATCGGCATAAGGGAGCCAACAACCCCATAGCTTTAATGTATACCTGCGGTGTTATACCTGGGTAGAACGCGGTGAATTTGGATGATGTTGGTCCTAACCTATCTTGAAGCTGAATGCTATAATGGTCACCGTATGGTATTATAATTGTCAGCTCGATACTCCAAGCTTTCTACTTTAGAGTAAACCCGCTTAATGTCAGCTCTAACTCAAAAGTGAATTTCAAGCACCATGGGTATGGTGACCGTTCTAGCATCCAACACACCTCAAATAATTAGTAATACCGATAATTATCTATATGTAATATCTAACTGCCTCTTACTTGCAATTCTGGCAATTCCTGGGGATGGGGGTGGGCAATTTTAGACACGTCCTCTCCGTGAATTTGCTTTGAATGAACATGTGAATGCATTTCCCTTTCTTTTAACAACCTATCTGCAGGAACCGTAGAATTTGCACATGCATCAATTTTGTAGCTCACGCCGAATGAAGAGAAAATGTAATGCCCTTCTCTTCAAACTATGCCGTCGAATATGCCCATGTGTCAAACCTTCGACCTTTATCTACTATTCCGTAGAGGCAACAGAAAGGCGACTATCAAAAAGCTTATCTCCTGCGGATAAATAACGTCTATTTTATTTCACCACGACACTTGAGACATTTGCCCGTAATGTGGTCATAACGTCTTGCAGCATTTCAATGTCAACTTGTTTTTCGATTTTATAGTTTATACCAGGAAAATTAATTTTTTGTGTGAATAAACTGTAGATTATTAACTTGACAAATGGTTAAAGGCAAACATGTCAAAAATTAAATTTTGCCGGATGTAGTTGGAGCATAAGTCAACGTTTCGTAAAAATGAAATTCTTAGACTGATTGTGATTGTAATTGCATCTTGTATCATTATAATAGTACATCTATGGAGGCTCTTTTGGAGAACTACTGGTAAAAACTAGTAATTAAGTAAGAAAATGACATGAATTACATGTGCATCACCCTTGCAGACTCCATTCTTCATTGAGCATGTCCTGCAACTGCTGCTTATAACATACAGTATATGATCTGCTTTGCCTTCCTGTGACTATTCGTTAATATTCCGAAAACAATTCATAAAAAGGAGTGCAAATTTTTATTTGTCTATTGGCATTTAGTAAGCCTAATTATTACATTATGTAGATTCATTAACACAAATGATAGACCTAATTAATGAGTTTCATTATTGTCATAAATAATAGATCAATTCATTGTTATTGATTTACCAAAATAATTGGTGTGATCATGATGTACATATAAATGTATCCTTTTGTGCAGTTTCAGAAGAGCATCAATAAAGCTAAATAGATAGCTGGAGAGAAAGAGGAATCCAAGACGTGGACTTACCACAATGAATAGGCATGCAAGGTCAGCATTCACAAGTACTTTGCTGTCAGATAAATACTGAATATGGATTTTAGTCATTTATTTCGATTGAGACTATAGTGTAAATTAAAGTCTGTGCGCAGTTTCACACCCTGTTTTGTATGTTATTTTGGTACAGTTTAAAAGTTATGCTACTAGCGCAGTCCACTAGTACCTTGAATGAAGAGCACAGCATTTTGATCATTTATTAGCAAAATACCACTCCCAAAGAAATTTTTACCTGCTTATTTCCGTGCTATGGGCAGGATATGAATACCTACTCAAAAACTCTAGATGCAAAAATAAATTTCAAATTTACTGTAAGGTTTGATATTTAGGTATTTTTCTGACAAGGGAGACATTCGGACAAGGGCAACGTTTTGAATGGTCATTCAAAACCAATAGATTTAATAAAAAAATATTAATAATAATCCAAAATAATTAAAAAAATAGACGCGTTCAAGGAAAGGCTAACTCACCTGGCTCAACCCGTTCCTGGAGCAAGAAAATAAATATAAAATATTCTAAGCTAGCACTCACTCTGTCAGAACGTAGAGTAAGGCTAGTTTGTTATTGCGACATTCGCACCCATTTGATGGGCTATATACTAACGAGGGATTCCACTCTCCGTTAGTGGCTAATATAACATAATGAAAACTTCCATTGCTGTTTGTTGTACCGATCGTATCATATTTCCATGGCCTACTTTCCAATTTCAAACATACTGCATTTTTTAACATAGTCTCGTAGTTGCAATTATCCAAAGCCCTGAACTAGGAGCAACATTCTCCATAAGATTGTGAAGAAAGGGGTTAAATCAATTTGCTACAATTATCCTAAAATAGATACTAATAAGTAATAACCATTGATGTTGCATGCGCCATATGCACCATATTGTTTAAAATCTTGTTTGATATTTATAATTTCACATCCTTTATAACCAATTGTACCTTGGTAATGCTTTGTGGAACAATTATTCTAGCAATTAAGGCTAACTTTTAATATGTACATAATTTGCATATTAACATGTTTGCTACTTGCAGTGAGGTCCAAGGAGGAGACCTTCCTACAGTGAGAATTCAGGCTGGAACACCAGTACCTCTAAACATGTCAATCAATAATAAAACCCTCAACAAACCTGTTGCCCTCCCCTCAGTTCAGAGTCATAAAACTGGAGGGATTCCAACTTATGGTGGTTTGCCCACAAAATCAAGTCCACACAAGCCAAACATTAAGACAGGTAAGTTTCAATGCCAACTCTACAGCCATAGAAAACTTATAATTACTGCTTTATATTTATTATCAACAAGATTTGTGTCACGCTTTGTATGTCAGCAATATTGTATGTCAGCAATTTGCTGTAGCACATACTTAAATGTAGTTTATATAATTAGGATATTGTGCTATCATAAATGCTGGAACCAATTCACTAAACATGTAAACAGTCGTACATATAAAATTTTATGCAGCTGATTAAAATTGAAATAAAAACTTCTGCATGGCTGGATTAGACAGCCTGATAAATATCAAAGCATATGAGGAAGAGTGAAGTTGCAATCGCATTTGATTGGTTAGCGTATATTTCGTCAAGACCAAGTGGCGTCCTTAGTACATATGTCTTATTTCAGTTCTAGAGGCATCTTATATGTGCGATATTGTGCAACATTCTATTGAAATATATATTTTTATATCATAACAAAAAGTATGTAATGTCTGCAAATGTTTTTAAAGGTAATAATATACCTGGTTATTCACAGGCTTGTATAGGTAATGTGTGACAATGGCTGGAGTGGTGTGCTTATCTAATATCATATTACCGTTTTGGTAGCTTCAATTTAATTGGTCTGTTACTCTATTCACACTTCAAAGTACAAAATACCTGCGTCGTTTTTATTTAAATCAACGTCATAGTTAAATGAAAACAAAGTAAAGGTACTTTTATAATATTTGCCTTAAGTCCAAATATTCCCCATCGTCAATAGATAATCTGTAATTATTATGACTCATCAGGTAAATAGATATTGTACCCTATTTCCAAAACTCAACTATTTATTTATTTAGAACCTGTTCAGGATTATCAAGCGCCTTGCAGTGGTAGTCAAACATACACTAAACCGCATCCGCCGAGTAAGATACCAATACCCAATCACACGACATCTAGCGGACACACTGCGCCAGGATACAGTCACGATGTCTTTAAAAAGCCGAGCTTCTCGTCATCCCTGTCACATAGTTTTTTCCACAGCAATTCACATTCACGGCTAGACACGGTGAACCTAAAGTTGCCTGACAATAACAATGCCAATCACTCACCTACGCCAAGTGACATATCCAGTATTAGGATGACACCTCACCTATCCTCTGTTCTTACGCCAACATTAGAGCAGAGAACTGGTGTCAATACTCCACGCACACCTGTTGGACATAACTTCTTGGAACCGCTTCCTGTTTCCAGACCAGAATGGAGTACTTTCAAAGTTCTGCCAGGTCTGACTGGTAACAATAATTTACAGGAAAATTATGACCCACAATACTCTGGTAGCTCACTCTCACAGTATCCTGTCAGTAACGTATCTTTATCACCCTTTCCCAACTTTGACTTCAGTCCAGCACCCTCGATATACTCTAGTCCGAGACACTCAGCTAAATCACATCGACAAAAAAGAGCATTGTCCATTTCGCCACTCTCTGCTGACGGTATTGATATAAATGCCATTATACGTACTTCACCAACATCACTAGTAGCTTATATTAATGGGTCAAGCAGAGCATCGTCTGCTAATCGAAGTCGACTTAGTCCATTCACAAACACAACGTCATATCAAAATGTTGGAAACCAAGGACACTTAAACCCACGCCATATTTCCGACATGAAAATCAAAGAAGAATACAGCAATGAAGATCACGCTCGCATGGCTCTGCTGGAACAACAGAACATGCAGCATGAAATGATGTCATCTAACCAGGTAGTCATGCCACAGGATCATGCTCATTTGGTGGAAGGCTATATAGTGTACCGACAGCAACACAACATGCATCCCCAGGCTATCCCACAGGACACCTCAAGGCATCATCAGATGAACCCAGTCAGCAGTCATCAGGATATGTTGCAAGCACATAAACAAGAACCAATGCAGCAAATGCATTTGCCAATGCAACATCAGGAAAACCAATTCTACCATCCGGAACAACAAATGCCGCAACTCACTGCTAGACCACCGCCCTTGCCCAGACCTGGTGTAAGTACTAATTATACTCTCAAAATATGTGTGCAGTGTTCTCCCTGTAGAAGGAAATTAAAATAATCAATTCTTTTTTAATAATCGTGCATGAATATGTTTTCATTTTCCTTGCATATTATCATACCAATTGATATTAGCAATAGATCGATGGTTACAGAGACAGCTTGATAGGTACATACAGTAATCATACTATATTTGGGCATTCTTGCAAATTGTATTGTTAGACTTGCCATTATTATACTGTGTGATATCAATATATCCTCATAAAATTGTTGCTATCCAATATAATTATAGCTATATCCTAAATCTATGCTAACCAAAATTCAAGTTGCTATTCAATATTATGTATACATGCATATAGGTGGCGCTAACTCCTAGGAAACCTCCCATGTACCCAGGTAGTCAGCTGTCAGGTGCTAATGGAGGACACACAGAACCTATGGACACTCATCTAGCTAACAGACAAGAGGAATATAGTGACAACGAGGATGAGGATGAGGACAATGAAGAGAAGGTATGTTAATTATAGTAGGATGCTGCAGTGGCAGCCTTTAGGAGTGGCAGCCTGGATGTCAACTTTACTTTACCTAATAATATCTTCAGCATTTTGAAAGAATGTTCGATTTGGATTGGGTTATGTAAATAATGAGATTAGCGTTGCATTAGGTTTTTTTTATGGAAAAGTTGTCAAACACAGAAATTTATTTTGAGCTATAATAAGATTAGTTCATAGTTACAAAGAAAATTATTGATGGAGTTTTCGTCTTATGTTACCAAAACCATGTCTTACCAAAACTTGTGTTACCAAACCGTCCATGTTACCAAAACCTACTCTATAAAGTTCAATGTATCATTATTTAATATTACATCCGCAAGGTGCAAGTCCCAAAGATTGGCTTTAGGGTTGGCAGCAAGGAGTGCTCTATGTATTATTATGAACAGACAACTCCACTAGCTGTAATCGTTGCGTAGTGTCCTGAGATATCTTCATTTATTTAATCTTACAGATCACCCAATGTCTATGGGTAGAATGCGATCAGATGTGTGAGAGTAAAGAGGACCTGGTCAAACATGTAGAGAGAAATCATATAGATCACCGGAAGGGTGAAGATTTCACATGCTTCTGGCGTGAATGTAAGAGAGACCACAAGCCGTTTAATGCCCGCTATAAGTTGCTGATACACATGAGAGTACACACCGGAGAGAGACCTAACAAGTGTACAGTAAGTATAGCACATCAGCGTACCCCGAATTCATACAGGTTGATTAACCGATTTTGATTGATTAATTGATATTGATCGATTGATTTCTTAATTTGTACGATTTTTGAAAAGTTAAATCTGAAAATGACCTTGGATATATTGCTAACCACTATGTAACACTATGAATGTAGTGAAATGAAATAACTTGTTATCGTTAATGTCAGAAATTTAGCTACTTTGAAAATGGTGAAAAACATGAGATGATTACTGAAAGACTAAATAAAATTTTGAAGCAATTAACACAATTATCACTATTACCATAGTCAAATTTATAATAGATTAATTTTAGGGGATCTTTAGAAAATGACATAATTATTTTGTTTTTCTCGTTGTCGCCATTATTATTTAGCAGTGTATAAGTTATGTAACTTCTATATGCATATGTTTTATAACAATGCCATTCAAAGTATTTCATTACATTGGCAGCCAGCTATATTGTGTATAATTGTGAAGCACGCAATCTTTCTCAAAATGCATTCATTGCTCAGATATTACCTGGCTACCTTTTAGCCACTCTTTAACCCATTCTATATAGAATATTATTAGAGTGTTTGTGTGTACAGTGGCTCATTTGTATTTAAAACACATTTCTTTTCTTTCATCACAATGCCAAGACATAACACTAGAAAAATGCATTTTGTTATAAAAGATTGATTAATTTTCAATATGCCATATTATTATTGAAAGATTTATCAATGTAATATAAACGTTGGTTGTATTGATACTGTACCAAATCACTCGAAATGGTATGAAGCATGAACTGCTGGCTTATGATTTACTAAATTAAATCTTTAGGATTTTGTATAAATGCAAACCTATTTCAAACAATAAACTAGTTGATACAAAAACTAGTTAAACATTAGTATGAATAAAAAGCTCAGAAAACACAAAAGTGTACTGTATTGAATTATTAAAAATTGACATACAATATGCCAAATCCACAACTTAATGAGCACTCAGTAAACATCTCAAAATATCTTTTGAAATAGAATTAAACTGTTGACTCCACTCATGAAAGTATGTCATGCAATATTACACTCTAATCTATACGGTACCATGCATAAGGTGCTACAGCTCATTCAAGCACCGAACATTATCTGAATATGTTTGGGTGTCCCCTATAATACCTCCAGATAATAAGTTGATACCACAACTTTCAGTCGTGGTAGCACCTATTGTCTGGAGATTCAAGATCCGTCGTCAATGCTTATTATTATAATAAGTTTTGTTAATTTCGATATCGACTAAGCTTTGGCTTATCATTTCCCACATCAAATTCTATGTCGGGGCAGCGTATTTTCGATAATAATATTTATCAATAATTTGGTAATATGGGTATGTTGCCTGCTCAGCATCCCTTATGCTTCACATAGTATACAGTATATTTGGGGAGCATAATTTGCAAGTCTCCTGCCTGTTATCAATCATGTAGGTTCATTTTCAACCGAACTCTATTTATTGTGGAGAATTCCTTTCTAGATTTTCTTAAGTAATCATAAATTTATTAGTGTCAAGTTTTTTTTGGTATCGTTCCAATTTTTAATCATGTTGTGTTAACCTGATACTCAACACCTTGTTTTGTAAATATATCTGGGTCAATATTATTCAATTATTTTCATATTTTAACTTAGCATGGCGGTTGTGACAAGTCATTCTCACGCTTAGAAAATCTCAAGATTCATCTGAGATCGCATACAGGAGAGAGGCCGTATAAATGTAACTATGATGCCTGCAGTAAAGCATTCAGTAACAGCTCTGATAGAGCCAAACACCAGAGAACTCATCAAGATACGGTAATGTCCTCAAGTACTCTTTATACTGCCGCTTGCCAGTAGCACGGCGCTTGTCGGTAGCACGGCGCTTGCGGGTAGCACGGCGCTTACAGTTTGCTATTACCATAAACCATTGCCATCATTCCTAGATTATGGACTCGGGAGCAGCTGAGCTACTACCACGATGTGTGAATATCAGATGGAAAGTTCCGTTGAGTTGGCGGCTACCAGCCTCTCACCCATTTCACAAAATGTTCAATTTTGTATATGAGCGATTTTTAAACTGGCTAAAAGTTTAATTATAATTTGTTAATTGCAGATTTATGGCCTCTATGCTATCACACTGCAAAGAGTATACAGTAGCATTAATAGTATTGAATAATTAATCAAGATTTTTCTATTTAATATTTCCATCTGTAAGTATTATAAGATATAAATTATGTTGCATAAAACTGAGATATCTTTCACCTTACTTGTTTCTAGCAAAATAACATCCGGAAAACGAATGGAACATAGCGTTCCATATCTAATGGCTGGAAGCAAAGCTGTAATGTCTACCATTGGAAATCAGTCTACTGTGCAATTTCGAAATAAATTAATATTAGTTCGCATTTGGCTTTAGGCTTTTCCATCAGTCACAATGGTGAAAACGTCGATGTTGTCGAATGCCTTAATTAAACATAACTTCCTAGATAACATTCCTCTGAGAGTTTGCATACAATGTAGAAAAATGGCAGCACATAACACTGTTATCAGAAGAAACAGTCCCGTACTAGTACTACGATATGTTTTATAGCAATAATTACTGAGTGGCAAAAACATTTTAAATTATTGTTGTTTGTAGAAACCATATGCCTGTACCATACCGGGTTGCACAAAGAGATACACGGATCCCAGCTCTCTACGCAAACATGCTAAAAATCACAAGCAAGCAGAACAGCAGCAAAGGAAAAAAGTAAGTATAAGGGAGGGGTTGAGATGTGTTGCATGATGGTGGTGTTATACTGCGTCTGAGTTCACTTATTCCAATATTTGCAATATAATTAAGGAAGATGTGCAGGCACATTATGCAGCGCAACGGTATTTGATGCATTGTAAGAAGATAAAAAGACAATGGGCGGGAGAATTTTATAGGAATTTTTATCAATCTGTGCTATCGATTACGAGCAATAGCTGCGGACCCCAGGGGATATATGAGTTCTTTATCAGTGTATGTTAGAATATACAGTACAACAGGATATATTTAAACCATCTCTGTACTGTAATAATGTTCCTGATGAACTCTCAAATGCATCCAATAATCAATAATACGAAATGAATCAATTCAATGGAGCCTGGTGAGGTAGAGGTGCATGTACAATATGTTAGATGCATTGTATTACCTGGATATATCTTTAATTAAGATAATGGAAGCCTGGATTGGTGATTACATTTGCTCAAAGTTCATCAAACAAACTCAGTCATATTAGGCTGCTAATAGTTATGATGTACTAAAGTATAGAGTACAACCTGCTGCCAACTTCAATGCTGACCATGTGTCTTGATCTGTGGCATTGAGTTTGCAAAGCAACTGTCTACGAGCTCATATATACCGTGACAGAATATACATTAATGCATATAATAATTATACTTTTATTTTATTAATCTTTATTGCCATTATTATTGGAAAAAAAGGAATTCTGTAGTGGTAAAAGTAAATATAGCTAAGCCACAAGGACTTAATATGAGCCGATGCCATCTGCTAAAAAGTTCTGCAAAGTGAATTTTATTATTACCATATAAATATAATCTTTAATTCCAGCACCACCATTCAATAGTTGCATAATAAGTCAAAACCATCGGAAAATTAATGTCTTTTTTTGTAAATTGTTCAACTGTACTTGACATTTCCAATTGTTCAGGAACTGCTTTATGGGATCATTTGATGTGCTGATGTCATTTCCTGTTTTAGTCCACGGGAATTGTTAACAAAGTATTAAGACATCATTATTATGTTCATTATAAATAGATGCGCCTAGTCATGGATAGATAATGCATTGTTCTGAGCAATAATGTTCCGTAATAATTTATTTGCTTAATTGATTTTTTTACAAAATGGAGGGACTAGTCATTCAATATTATATAATATTAATCCATAGCATCTCTTGTTGCATTCTTTGAATTCTGATGTAAGGAGTAAGTGTGGCGTATAAATGAATATGACCATATGAATGTGTAAACCAGGCAAAGTAACAATTCATCTCATTGTATTGCCAGAAAGTTATAAACAACTTCATTGAATATCCAAATTTTATCAATAATTATGAACGTTTCAGTTCAGAAGATCAAATGGTATTGTGATTATTTATGTCAAAATTTATGCTTTAGTTCGACAAGTGTGAGAAAATATCTCTCATCGTTCATTGGGAGATTCATTCTTTATACCAAAGCATAATATGAAAGCGGTCACGGTATGAGGTCAATCGTAAGTTTATTCATAAGCATTTACTGGTGAAGAGAAGTTCACAATGAACCAAAAGCAGGGGCGTCGTTGTTGTTGTTATTAATAATTTGTTATTGATAACTATTAACTTGTATTAAAATAATACGATTATTGCTGTAAGTAATTAGTTAGACTGTAAAGATATCAATGTTTTTTTCCCCGAGTTCCAAACCATCTCACCGAAAAGGAAGGACTGACACAAAAGTGTGAGTTTTTAGACTTTCAAACTAGCTGTTTCAGGAATGTAGACAGAAATTTAAATTCAAGTTTTACCTGTTAAAAAATGCTCCAATAACAATAATAATGATTTCTTTATGTTTGCTACAATGCTGATTAGTGTGCCAACATACCAAGTAATAATTATCAAGGGATAAACTCCTTGCTATTAACAAACTCTAAGGAAATGACAACTCCCATTATTTAGAGACTATTGATAACTTATTGGTTTCCTTCGCTGAAGCAGTGGGCACGGCTTCAACTACCAGGTTTCCAGTAATTGTGGCCAATTGAACTCTCCTCAAATGGATAGACAGAGTGGAAAAAAAATAGTTATACAAGGGATTGGAACCATTTTGCAATAACAAACCCGCTTTTATATGACAATCTCTCTAGTAAGGTGCACCCTTATACACTGGTTGTTAGGGGATTTGACCTGCACGGTTGAAAAAGGACGCCAAACTTTCCCAAATTCAAAAACAGTCATTATATAATAATTTAACACTGATTCCTGTATAATTCTCACCAGCTACGAAGTAATGAGAGTGGGTACAGTTCTTCTGAAGGGCTAGGAGATTGTTTGAACATAACTAGATTAAGACCAGAAGGTTCACCTATGAGCATAGACTCACAAGGCTCCTTGCCAGGAACAAGAACTGAGTTTTACCCAGGTATTGAATGCTATAGCTACTGTAGTACAATCCGTGTCTGTGTAAACTTGTAGATAGTCTGTCAGCTTTTAATGTGTCTGCTCGATGACATTCACAGTTGGATAACATAAAATATTTTTTTGATTTATATAATGCATTTGTTTAAGATAGTCCTGCAAATTCTGGAATGAAATCCAGCTTTGATATGTCATTTTTTTAACACATCGTATCTCTTTAAGCTTTTAACGCTCTCTAATCATAAATTTCCTTCCATCAAATCTTTTGGTAGGTAGAAGTGCCTTACTAAACCGTGGTAGCTATTTTGGTATAGTAGATTGCATACAAATGTATGCAATATAATTGCATACATCGCAATTATACCTTGCATACATTGCATTGCATACAAATATTATAGTTATACTTATAATATTGCCTAATACAAGTTATTAGATGTAAATGATTATTATTATACAAGTAGTTATACTGTAATAAATATACTATATTACATCACATTGCATATTACTTGTATACTATAATACAAGTTTTCTATTACATGTGCATTACAAGTATTGCATAGTAACATACAGCAGTTATCAGGAATTGATTGCATAATTTAATGACATAATCTAAGCTTTTGCTTGATTATGCTTATTTGACCTGCTGTTGAACGAATAGAAATAGAATCAACGATCATAGTATGTAAATATTCATGTGACTCAAGAAATTTTCCACGGCTTGTATTGAATTGTGAAATATTAATAAGTATAAGTATGAAGTATTAACATTACATGTACAATTGTACATGTAATGTAAGTAATAAAAGCAAAAACTATATACCTGGTAAATATTTTACTTTTTGTTCAAAGTTATGGGCATCATGATTCACATTCCACATTTTGGTCATGTCTAGAATCTAGATTTTGTCCATGGTGCAGAAGCCTTTAGTTTCTCGACGCATCACGTGTGCTTTTTGTCACCTGACTTGACTTTGTTTAACATTACATTGTGTCACTAATCTCTTGCAGCTTCTGTTTCATTCTCACTTGTCCAGTCAACTGTCACTGGCAATATAACGTACGCCAATGGCCAACCGCCTCAACCTAACAAACTTAGCAGTGAGTTAAAGCTCTTGGAATATTCCCAATGCACCAGCAATGCACTAGCAATTGCACTTAGATATAACATCTCACTACCTACCTACACTCTATTCATCGTTATAATTTACCACCTTTGCCTGACAATACTTTTTTATTTTGCTTCGATATTATTTTATTTTGCTATTAAGCTTTCGTTGCCAGACCCTGTGACTTCTATGATAATATAATAATATCGGGCTTACAGGCATATTATTTTAATGGGTAATCCATAGCAGAGCTAATCGAGGGAAACCCACTTCGCATTGCATGATATTATTATTAGTTCGATTGGCAAGGAGGAAAAACTGTCTATGGGACAAAAACCTCCAGGTCGTAAGTGAGACTCGAACCCAACATCTTTGCAGTTAATTCGTGTCACTGCTGCAAGACCAGAGTGGCAAGCACGCTACCAACTGGGCCACTTAGACCTTCTAGCTTGATGTATAAATGGTATGCATGTATGTAGAGATGAAGTTTTTCATCACTTCCTGCTGTGAAATACTGTTTATAAAAAGCTGTTTTCATAAATTTCTATAAGTCAATAGCACAAGAAAGATGACGGGTGATGACATGTGACCCATACCAAGCTTAACTGCACCACGATCAACTAACATCAAACTTAGACCTCTTTGGTTGATGTTACTCAATCAATTATTATCTAGTGACCTGCAATAGCCCAATCAAGTGATGCGAATTAGCACCTGCAAACTGGTTGAAAACTTGTTATGTCATTGTGTATGCTTATCAAAATAATAACATGAAATGGCTTCTTGTTGTGAGTTGCATGTTACACAGGAAGTAATGATTCTAAAAGAGTAGCGTCTATCAATGCAGAATATATTTTTGTTTGTAGCAATCTATTCTAGTGCCCATTCCAGCCGTAGTGGTACAGCCAATGGAGGGTACAGCCATCAGCCGTCCCCTATTAGTATGAGCCACAGCATGGCTGGCTCACCAATGGTACCAATCAGTCACTCTCCATACCCCGTACAGCACAGTCCTATGTCTGCTGCTAGAATGCAACCTAGCCCTGGACCACAAATGCAGCACACGATTAATCACCCAACAATGGTGTTACATAGTCCTTTACCTACTGGCTCAGAGCTAACACAACCACAACTGGTTCATCAACATTCAAGTGTTGATTTCAGGTAAGAAGTGTTGAAAGCATAATATTATTGTCATGCAATTCATTGTGATAAACCTCAGTTGCATCAAAGTTCTCTACAATTTTAACTTTTGAGTGGTGCACAACAAAAGATACCGCGTTTTGAGGTTATCAGCCCATAATAATATGTTGTCAAAAGCGTAGGATATGACAGAGTATAACACATAGTGTGCCGGTGTAGACCAAGTATATACAGACGGAGGGACGGAGAGACAGACAGACAGACAGATAGATACACGCTCTTATTACTAAATGTGAAGTATTGCTATGTAGCTTTGGGAACACACCCAGTAGTGCACATTTGACGGCAAGAGCATATTCGATGTATCTACCTTATTTTCTTATCAATCAAGCGATCAATCTGGTATAACAAATTTAGTATTTTACCATGTTGTATTCTAGTGTTGCATATGCCACTTATGAGTCTTGATGGCCTGGGGGTATAATATGAGTGGCAATAGTGCAAGCTATCCACTGGACGTGAGTTCAAGTCCCGCAAAAGACGAAAAAAGTTAAAGATATTTTGCAAAGTTTCTGCTGATCCTGTTGGGCTACGCCTCACAGACTCAATTCAATGCCAAGATACCATGGGCACTGAGGAGTTGTTCCTTGTTGTTTCTCTCTCTTTATATGCTTTACCTTTCTTTGAGAAGGGAAGCGAAGGGATAACCCCTCAGTGCCCATGCAAGAGATCCACTGGTATAATGAATTTATTGTTTGAAAATGCCACGAGAATGACGAGATGTACTTTTCTCATGGCCTCCCTTATGTGTGAAACATGTATGTGACAACTGAGAAACACTGGTCCCTACGACTGCGGAGGACTTGAAAAGATGTTTATATCGCTCTTCTTTTTTTGTAGCTATAATGCAAACCATGAATTCTCAAGTGCTCACAGTGTTCTACCTCCAATTAATCCACAACATCAACAACAGCAACTTTTACTACAACCACAGCATCATCAACAGATGCAACAGCAACAACAAATACAACAACAACAAATACAACAGCAGCAACAACATATACAACAGCAGCAACAGCAAATAGTAAATCAGCAACAATCTCAGCTGCAACAACAACAGCAGCAACAACAACAGCAACAACAACAGCAACAACAACAGCAACAGCAACAACACCAGCAACAGCAACAACAACAGCAACAGACACTGCTTCAACCACAGCACTACTCTAACCAGTTGATGGCTCACAGCCCACATCAGCATCACCATCAGCTAATGAATGGAGTAGCCTCAGATCCAAGCAAGTGCAGAGAGTGTGGATACCATTCATCCATGTCACAGTATCCAGACTATAACGGAAACTCTCTGCCCAACGTTCCTGGTAAGTTGACAACAAACTTTTGAAGTAGCTTGCCACCAGAGGCTTAATATGCTATCTCGCACAGTCGCATTGCGAGAGTCAAATTTGGCGAGAGTTGTTTTGAAAGGGGAGAAATGCGAGAGTTGTGCCCAAGTTTAAATTTAATACTACACATTCGACAAACTTTACTTGTATTGAAAGCGATTGTTTGTTGACTGAAATGAAA
>JAOQGN010051053.1:0-12720 GCA_027564295.1 Himantozoum antarcticum
GACAGATTTGTGCATGTTAGTAAGCAATTTCCAACTGGCATCTATGGTTATACATTCATATGAATGTACTGTATAACTCAAACCATAGGCAGACAATTGGTCTCAATTAGAAGCGCACCAGTCTCAAATAAAAGCTCAGGGGCGCTTATAGTTCCATGTGCTTGTACAGTGAGACTAAAAATCTTTTCCTCCACACAGTGGTCCCGAATATAAGCGCATGCACTTCAAGTCGGGACTATACGGTAATAGTATTGCAATGGAAACATGAGTGCAATGACTCCGCACTTTGAGATGCAAATGGAAGCCCAGTAAATGTCACAGAAATAGCAATGCAATCAGTCCCAGAGTCGCGACGAATCATATTTATAGCTGTATTTACCTGCGTAGCCTGTGGCAAAGAAAAGAGCTGTTTTTACCAGCGTAGCCTGTGGGAAAGGAAAGAAATGTATTTACCAAATTACCCTGTGGCTACACAATCACGCCCTATTAATAATCACGCAAATTACAATTAAATACTGTTCGGATTACGTAATCAAACCGTAGTGAATGATGCCCAGTGCTGTGCAGGAAAACTTACTACTTGATATATGTTTAGCACTCCAGGCAATGTGTATGCATATTCACCCATGTTTGTGTGTATCCTAGTAATCTATAATTATATATTATTATATAAGCTGACCATCCTGGAGAAGTATGTTACAGAATGAATACAATATAAAATTATTACATTACTGAGTTACATGAAAATATACACTATTTACACAGAAAAAAGATGAAAACATTATAATAATACTTTCATTATATCATGATTACATGTTCCTTTACAAAATAAAATAATGTGCCCATAACTACAATCGTTTAGAGAGAATATAAATATTTGAGGTACATAATATAATTGTCACTCCTTCAACTAATAGTTTCATTGATGTCATGAAAAGTTACATGTAAAGCTATCGAGCTGCCATACACGTACATTTATATAAGAATTAATGCATTGCACAATTAGTGACAAAATTTGTACAGTGACAGTAAGGTGAGCACATTGCCTTACTCAGAACACAGTCCCAGTAGAGCTATATACCAGTACCGATGTACCTGCAGCCATGCCTCCCAGACTATATCATTATAGCTACGTATAGTATATCTGAAGATGTCTATAGGCAGTAGGCACATCACTTACTACTCTTCTTCTGTACAAGCTCTTTAAACTAAAAGGTGAGAAACAGGATGAAATAAGGCACATGCAAAATTGCAAGATTAAAGGTTGACAAAGGTGAGTCAGGATGGGTCAGGATTTTGACTTGAAGGCCAGTTAGTATTTCCGTGTGACTGTAATAATATACAGCAGTTAACCTATCAACATAATATAGCCCTATAATATTAGCCATATTTCAGTGTCCTGAGAGAGGGCTAGGATAGAGGGCCCCTGAGATAGACAAAGGATAAATGTCTCCGAGTTCCCTAGTTCTAACCTTATTAATGTTAGGGCTGCAGATTCATCTCCTAATTAATATTTAATGGCTTTTAACTGAACAACCTCTAGTTAGTATAGGTGCAATAGGCAGTTTGTGCGCTCGTGCTGAGTAGTTGTCTGCTCAATGTAACTATAACCCAATAGTGCACACAACTCCTCCATACATTCCAAGTTTGAAATTCAAGTTTACAGGACTAAAGCAATTGTTGAATTTCAATCAGGGGCGTATATTATGTGAAACTAAACCTCTAACATTTGCAAGATTACCCGTAAGTGGAACATTTTTTTGTTAGTGGGTTGGGAAAAATGTTAGGGGGCTGAAATTTTTTGTTAGGATGTTGAAAATTTTTGTTAGGGGGTTGAAAAAAATCTGTTAACGGGTTGAAAAAAATCTGTTAGGGGATTGACTTTTGATGTTTTTTTGATAGATTTGATGTGTTTTGATGAAAATTACACTGAAGAAAAATAAATAAATAAAAAATTTGAGCTTCAGATTCAACCCCCGAACGTTCGGGTGTGTAATATACGTCCCTGATTTCAAGTTAGCTAAAAGTATATCATTCTATCAATGTTATATTCTGTCAAAGTTTGCTTCATATTCGCCGAAATCAAATGCTTACCTATTTTTAATGTTTTTAAAAATATCCCACTATGTGAAATGATTGTCACTTTTATATTTCAAATATTTCAAATAGCTAAAGTGTTTAACATTTTTACTACGACCTTGCTAAACTTTCTTCACCAGGAGAACCGCTACCTGGTGGCATAACGGTAGAGTATGAACTATGATCTATTGGATAGTTTGATTCTCCTTCGAGTTTCTTTATATGTGACATGGGCATAGTGAAAGCCGGCCTTTGAACCCGGTACAATGTTTTACGGGCTACGGTTTTAGTAGAATTGCAGCGTATTGTAAGCACAATCTAATTCTGATATAAAGTAGAGACTAGATAATGATACACAGTCACAATCATGCTATATACAGCACAGAAAATCTTGGTATGGTCTGACAATATGTGCATGTTAGAACAATGGAGCTGGGCCATGCAACCACCTTGCAACTCTACTCTCTACTGTCTACTTAAATTTGATTGGTGGTTCATACGTTCATTTGCCGCAAGTCAAATAGCATCTAACACTTTGTCTGACACAACTACCGTACAGCTTCCACACGTGTATCAACATGCCACAAAAACCATCTGGCAAGTGTACAAGCCTCTCTCCCGCCATAGTCGACTGACCGTTGGACGAAAGAGCCCACCGCTCAGACATTTATGGATTTGAGAGAGCCTGATGGTCAGGCTAATTAGGTGTTAGAGCAGACACGTGATCAGCAGACGCGTGATCAGCAGACGCGTGATCAGCAGACGCGTGATCAGCAGACACGTGATCTATTACATCGTCAGTTTAGGTCAAAACCAATCATTTACCTGAGAGAGGATCTTCTTCTCTCGTTTACTTCTTTCCTCATAGTTAAACATTGCCAGGGCACGCTTCTCATCGGCGGAATAAATCTGGTTTTCCTTTCTCAGACGAACAGCCTCCATCCGCCTATGTCTCGACCCACTCATAACAAAACCTACAACAACACCAGTCAGTGAATCATTGGTGGTAATATGACAAACAGACAAATCAACCCCCTTTACAAACAAGAACTGCTATATTAGTAAGACGCAGCCAATCCATTAGTTGACTTACAAGTATCATGGTTGATGGGCAAAGCAGCGG
Organism: Himantozoum antarcticum; assembly: GCA_027564295.1. Classification (NCBI taxonomy): domain Eukaryota; kingdom Metazoa; phylum Bryozoa; class Gymnolaemata; order Cheilostomatida; family Bugulidae; genus Himantozoum; species Himantozoum antarcticum. Next base: position 3,203 of record JAOQGN010051053.1, read on the forward strand.
CCTAGCTTGTTGTCAGGAAAAAGGGTGGAGCCTCCACTCCCCTCTAACCCATGACTGAGCTCTTAGGTAGAGCGGGAGATACAATTTTTGAAGTCTTTGTAATGACCTAATTTGAATAAAAAAGCTCATGCCGCTATTCTTTGGTACTATTCATGCAGCTACTAATTATATAGGTCATGCAGTCGTTATTTACTATTGAGGACGTATACAGAAGTAAAAAGATCAACTGACCTTCACAATGTACGCCGATATAATCCTGGCAAACTTTTTCCCATGTAATTTTTTTAGAATGCTCATGGCCTCATGGTAATAATTTCCATTTCCTACTATTTACAAAGTCGTGTAATATTGGATTAGCAAAAAATGTTAAGATTGCAAAGGATATAATAAGCCTAGCTATTTTATAGGATTAAGCTAAAATAGAAAAGTATAGCCTCATAAAAAAATATTTGTTCATTTGTCAAGTTAACCACACCACTCCACCCTTCTACCAGTCTTATCTCTCTGATATTATAAACTGATAAAATGTATGGTATGTCATATGTGCAATAAATTATACATGCAGCTTCCGCAAGGTGACGGCGGTATCTGCAATCTATTATTAGAAGTCGACTGATTTTAGCAAAGCAACACCAGCTGCAGTCCTTACATGATACGGTAGTAGGCTACTAGCAAACTGAAGCCAGCCTACACAATCAAGCCATCATTAATTTCAATCAGATTGCTAATATCAGAAATAGTCATTGAAACAAATACAAATCTTCTTAGTAGAAATAATGATATGGTAATAAAATGAGATGACCAACAGTAACAGTAAGGTAAGAGAGAAAGTAGAGGGACACTAGAGTAGAAGGACACTAGAGTAGAAGGACACTAGAGTAGAAGGACACTAGAGTAGAAGGACACTAGAGTAGAAGGGTGGTGCTGAAAGCTGTATGCTGATACGCTTCCATAGCTACAGTGCTGTGTAAGTGTGCAGCTGCTTACAGCTTTGATATCCGCAGCCGATGGCACCGTGCCATCTCATATGCCACACCCAAGTTCCGTCACAATCAGCAGTCTGGGAGAAAGTATAAATATCAGATAACTTGCCACCACCAAGATTCGTTATATGGGCATACAATAATTTGAATATAAAATGCATGACGAAGTAAAGAGTTGTCTTCTCACGATAACCTTGGCCCACAACTAAAACTCGACCTTTATAACTAAGCAAAGCCAAAACATACAGCATTACAGCTAGCCGCAATACCCTGCTTAGTGTTTCGCTATTGACCAATGGTAGTTTGATAATGTGAACCGAGGTTCGGCTTTACCATATAGTCAGTTTGGCATTGGTATATATAAATTTAGGAATGACATATAAATATTTGCAAGTGAGGAAACAGTCATAGACGTCTATGGAAACAGGTGTACTTGGTGCTAATCATAACGGTGAGTCATGTTGCACAGCTCCATATTTTCAAATTTCATATATTATTTCATTATTATATTTTATTATATTTCATTTCATATCATTTCATTGTATTTCATTTCATTTGATTATTATTTCAACAAAATAATCTTTTCAATATTCAAATTGTTGGCAATTGATTCATAACAAATAAATATTGTTATTCTGTACTTTTGTGTGCATTAGATTGTTTGCAGCTCGCAGCTAGATGTACATACATGTAGCTGTATGTAGCTGCACATGTAGCTGCAGATACAGCGTATGTACGTTGCTACATGTGTTCTGATTAGCAGGTAAAATACTGGAGGTCTACAAGTAATATTCATATAATGCCCTCGGGTGAATTGGATACACTTGATAGAAAAAGATGATGTTGGGAGGATAGGCGGAGTTAGCAAGGCGGAGTTGGAAAAGCTGAGAGTTATAATATAACCAGAGTTATAATATTATCCGTCTTGCGAATTCATACACATTATTGACAACATGTTGCCTCACCAGGATCTGTCCATTGTTATTATTAAAGGTCTAATAATAAATTTTAATTAGGACGGCTTTCTCAGAAAAATTCAGCTTATGACTAACAATAACCTAAAGTATATGTAAATATAGCTGGCTTGCATCCATACAGGTCAGTTGTTGGCAAGCGCATACAGTTGAAAAGAATGGTAAGATCAACAGGCCTTGACAATAGAAGGTGGATGGGAATATGTGATGAAGAGGTCTTTGTCTGTAGCCAAGTACTTCCAATTACAAAATATGATTGCGAAGAAGCGACTCTCCATGTGATTTGTCTATTACACATCAAAGCTTAGAATTTGAGTTTATTATTTGAGAATTAGTGTCACGTTTTGACGTTGTTTTGTGAACTCAAGTGAAGTTGCAGACAAAATGCAACATTTTGTTACCTTTCCACTCATGCATTATGTCATTCACAATGGCAGTTCCATTTTATTTTGTCTTCTTTACAAGCGGAACCAATTGGCAAAACAGATCTAACATTAGAATTTTTAGAAACTATTTGCCGTGCCTAATTTTGCATAATGCCACATCCTAAACAGGCACTCTACAGCCAACTAATTAGTGGTACACGTAGGAGAGGACGACCGTGACTCAGATATAAGGACATTGTTAAGAGACATCTTAAAGTCAAAGATATCCCAACCAACAGCTGGTACTCGATAGGCCAACAGTGACCAAGAGCTATGATCTATAGGCCAGTCATAATCACTTCACAACTGACGGCCTAAGTAAGTAATTTCGTCGAGGGTTTCCAAATCTGCTGTGCGACCCAAACATACCGGCATGTGTGGCTGCTATTAATTATTTAGCAGCAGTAACAATCACACTTTTGACATAGCTCTGACATGGTCATCTTCCGTTAACAAGCGCAGAACAGAAGTGTAAATGCATAACCTAATGCCGCTGTTGTACTAATTAATAAAAAACTTCATACATTTTTTGTATTTTTAGGGTGATTAGAAATGTCTAGGCTCCAATAAAATACAAAATTATATCTACGTTTCAAGTTCTGTCTTGTGATCACAAACCAAACCCACTTCAGATGGAAGTCAACTAGACGAGTTTGTTTCCAGCCTCAAATATATACGGTTTGGTGGTGTGCGCTTGAGGGTGGGCAAAAGAGTAACCCGCTAGTTGGTTGTTGCAATGCTAAATTTAAATAAAATATAATGGTTACAGATGAGTGTTTTTACTCTTCCTAAAACGACTTCTTTTTATATAAAATCTTGTTTTTTACCAGACTCTTTGTTAAAAATAGAGACACTGACAATTACAAATTCAGCTTGAATTTAGTTAAGTTGATATTTCGGTTCAACAATTCTAAGAACAATTCTTTATTTTAACAGGATAAGCAAAGTTCCTTAACTGTAGCAGTTGGTTTGGAGACCTTAGCCATTAGATCAGTTAAATTTGTTTTTCATCACCAGCACAAGCACTCACTGAGTTATTATACTCGTTTAGTCTACCAGCAAAATGATAAATTGATCCGGATGTAGGTCCAGCAGTCACCATCATCCGTCATTAATCTTAATAGAAAGTACTCATCAATATAAATTAATACTAAATATATATAGAAAGTTATTAATTTATCACTGTCTCCAAATATTATTTGCAGTTTTTTATATCATTGAGTGACAGCCGACCTGTGCCACAGTAACTGAATTGCAGAGCATTATGCAGGAAACTAGTACTGGTAGACAGGTGGGTGATTTAGGACCTTAGGTCGAGCGAGTCAGTATGACAATCAATGAAAATAATGCTCATATAGCAAGTATATGGACGAGAGTTTAAGGGAGCCTTCGAGCTCTGGGATCGACGATGCGATGCCAAAATTTTTAAAAAAAAAAAAAAAATTTTTCTATTGTGTGCAATGCCGCTTTTGGTTATTTTTCTGTGATTGGTTGGAGGCAGTTCCGAGTCGATTACAGTATTAAATGTAGCATCACATCGATGCATTCTAGCTGGTTCCAATTATTTTTTATTGAGACTTGTCATTAACGGATTCGCTATGTTGATACTATTCGGGAAATGGTTACAATAACGATTGGATGTTGTTGCTTTCACGATATTCCAAATGATTTATTTGACTCGCCAATATAATAGTTTGAGTATCGATAGAATCTTACGATGCAGTGACGTTTTATAAATAAATAATAAATTAATTAACTGGAATCGTACCAAGCGGTTTGACCTTTCCTCGTATTTTATTTTGGCATTGCATCGTCGACCCTGGAGCTTGAAGGCTCCCTAATATTCATTAAACAATTTTATTAGTTTAATAAATTAATATTTCAACTCCATTACTAGGCAGTAATTGAAACAGGGAATGTTTCACAAATTCGCTTTCATTTTTACTACAATCATAACTTTATATTTAAAGGTTCAATAAGCCTACATTGTGTACGCATATGTATTTAGATTTTTTTTTATTATTTAAATGAAATAGTGGCAGATGACAAAATGAAAAATCATGATACACGGCAACAAAAAAAAGAACTTTTTAAAAATCCCTGCGCAATTTTAATTACTCTGTGTGTTATGGCCAGTGGCAGTGTAGGTGAACTACCACGCGACAGAAAGAGGCGAGACGAAAGTTTCTCTTTATTAGCCCAAAGAGTTAATTGCCCTCCAAGTGATACAATACAGAAAGAGACATACCTTGCTCTTCATAAGCAGTGATTTCATCTGGTAGCAGACCAATTTCACCACGACGGGGTATTCTCTTCCCATCTGCAATATAGGCAGCCATGGCAGCACCCTCACCGGGTAACAAAGCTTTACCAAAGCTGCAAATAAATAATCACACACACTCATATTAAGGCCGGTGATACAGAATGATAATCACATAATTTTATACACATAATCCATTAGCACATTAGGTACCAGTGTCTATGTCTATGTTTATGTCACCAGTGTCTATATCTATGTCCTCAGTCACCAGTGTCTATATCTATGTCCTCAGTCACCAGTGTCTATGTCTATGTCACCCGTCACCAGTGTATATGTCTATGTCATCAATCACCAGTGTCTTTGTCTTCAGTCACCAGTGTCTATGTCTATGTCCTCAGTCACCAGTTTCTATGTCCTCAGTCACCAGTGTCTATGTCTATGTCCTCGGTCACCAATATCTATGTCTATGTCACCAGCTACCAGTGTCTATGTCATCAGTTACCAGAGTCTATGTCATCAGCCACCAGTGTCTATGTCTATGTCATCACCTAGACATAGACACTGATGACATAGACACATACTGGTGACTGTATCTATGTCACCAATATATATGTCTATGTCATCGGCCACCAGTGTGTCTATGTCTATGTCATCAGCCACTAGTATCTACGTCTATGTCATCAGCTGCCGGTGTCTATGTCATCAGCTGCCGGTGTCTATGTCTATGGTAACATTCACCTGATATAATTAATATATTATGTCATCGTTCATAATTATTTAGGTGAACCAATATAATCCTTAATCCATGATATTATACCACCAATAATTAGATACGTAATATATTTATGAGCACATTTTCTAGTTGGGCCAGTGAAATAAGAATACAGCTATTAGGTATGACCCATAGACATGACCGCACAACTCAGAATCTCTCCCGACACTTTGCATCACTCCGACAATCATAATTATTTTAATTATAATAAATTATAGCAATAACTGAGTCACAACGGTTTAAGCTTCCATTTATTACAGTTTAACTGACTTCGTAAAACATTAGAAGGTTTAAGTAGAAATGTGAAACACTTGTTGCATATTTCCCTTCACAGAGGGACAGATTAACATCTAGAAAGTTATTCCGATTAGCACTTCACTTTAAAAGAATGCAAAAATTTCATTGTGAAGCAATTCATTTAGAAGTTAGCCTGTAGTCCAAGGAGTATACCCAGACTTCAGGCCAGCATCACTACGGTACTGTAGATTTAAAACGGCTTGAATTACATGTATGGTTTCAAGATAAATAATACAACATTATATAATGCAGCTAGCTTATTTTTGCTTCTTTCAACATCCCACTTAGCAATATGATAAATTAGCTTATTTTTAATAATTATTAGGCTTATGATTTATCTAAAAATAAAAATTGTCGGTTTTGAAAGTATATTTTTTTACAGTATTAAAATAATAATTGAGGAAAAATGAATTGTTAGCTTGCTATAGCTACAATCGCTTGCTAGCTATAGTAAACAAAACGGTTTGGCTTATAATAATATGTTCATGCTGTCTAGGAATTCAGTGCCGCTCAACTCCCGTTCAGCCTCAGTCAACGAAAGCTTAGGGTGATGCTCTGAGGTTCGGCTTGTATTTCATACAACCACGTAGTGAATGGAGTGGATGGATTGCACTTGTGGAGATTAAGTAAAAGTGTCCGTGGCATAACCTTGACAAAAGATAATATAATGTAAAGTCATCTAATCGCTCTTCACATTCAACGGTGAGAAGACAAAAACAAAAACGTCGCTGATCATTGAATCTGGGCATGTCACTGCCGTCTTTAGTAGGGTGATCCATACAGAAACCATATATGTATGTTATGGTCAATCTGATGTTGATGATAACAATAACAAGTGACAACACCATTATATAGTACCAATACCAAATTGCATGACTTTTATATAAAAAAACAAAAACATTTTCTTGAGGTTTTTGACAAGGCTAGTAAATGATAGATTCTCACTGAATGAGAACTATGTTGATGTGTGCACAAAAGGTTCTAAAGCCATTACCTAACAATGGTACATATCGTTCTCACTTTTGCTCCCTTGTGCAACATGCTAAGTTACAAAAAACGCTACCAAAAAACGGAATGTTTCCCGATTGACGTATTACACTAATCTGATAAGATAAAGTAATTGTAATGAATTAACGTTCTGTTTTCAGACAACGTAAGTCAGCATACTTGTACAGATCAAAATTTCCAAGTCAATCCTAGACGTAAGAGAGAATTTGTTTTCCATATATATTGTGTCAAAACCTTTAATAATGAGGTTATTATTGTTATAAAATTATCTTAAGAGACTAACGGACTAATGAGTACCTATTCATTACCAAGGTATGAATTGTTTTTCACTTTTGTAAACATGCTGCTATACACAAATAGGTGTTATAGGCTGGCTAATTGGTGACAAGCAGTGGTCCTATGACAAAGAGAGTTTCTTACTATAATATGCCATGTATCGAAATATTAACAAATCTTCAGCTGGCAAAAATGGATATTACATTGGATGGAACCGTCACTGAACAAACACATGGCTGGAATGTAAAACCTGACCAAATCTAATCACTGAAAAAGGAATTATGTGAAAGCTAATCTCTATATATAGCAAGCATAGCAAACTAACAATGTGAGAATAACCTTGTAAATAGACCTTGTACATACACAACATGTATCCATATTTCATTATTATAACACAGTAGTTAATTAAGCTAAGCTGATTATAGAGACGTAATTCAACTGCAGTCTAATGAGTGTGTGTTGATCCCTCTGATCAGTAAATATTAAAACATCGTGCAGGGTTAGCAGAGGACTAAGTTCACAGAGAGCTGCAGAGTTCCAAGGTGTACACTACAGTATTTTGCAAGAAATCCTTTTATTTAGCGTTCTTTATAATTTTATAATATTTTTGAAAAAGGATGTTGAGGAAAAAATATGAATAAAAATGGAGTTGTCCTCCCCATTTCCCGCATCAGCTGCCTGGGACGCACTTTTGAGACAGCCTCAACGCATTGCATAATGTAGTGAGTGCAAGATAAAGTTTCGTAATTTCGCCAAGTTCTCATATACTCAAACTGAATTATGCTGGAAAATTAGGAATTTGATATAAAATCGTTGACAAAAAGCTATTCTGTACCCCATTTTTTTAGAGTATTAGCTATAGGTGGCGACATAACCTTCGGCGTTGTCAGCACATGTGAGCAGACAACTCTCAATGTTTAGTGCATCCGTTTTGACATGGCACAACCCCTTCAATACAGTATACTACCATATAAAATTATAGTTATGCATAGATTAATATACTAAATACATAACTCATGAACAAGTATGATAGGGAGAGTATGATAGGGAGAGTATGATAGGGAGAGTAGGAGTATGATAGGGAGAATGGAAGCAAAACCACTATGTCTAGATACCCGATGCTACTGAGTAGGAATATTAGCACACAGGTGCCACATAACCACGGGACCCCCACAGTTTAGGTGTATACAAAATATATAATATAATAGGGGAAGGAAGGAGTGAGAGGATTAGAGAATTCAAGAAAATATAAATGCTTTTTTAATCTCATAAAAGCTGAAATGTGGAAAATCGATACGGTTGTGTACCGAAGACAATTAGGAACTTCATTCAATAGTTGTTGTTACTTATCTATTATGCTAGGTGATGAGAAAATCTACAAAAACTTTTTTCCAGACGTGATGTGATGCGATAAGTTTATTAGTCAAAGGTATATGCATACCATGAAATGTGGCTTGGTGTCCATTTACAACAAAAAAATATACTAAGAGCGAAAGCAAAATATCATGTATAAAAAAGTGTAAAATGGCTGGTCAGGTTAAAAAAGCTTATTTAAGTATAAAATCTTTTTTCGAATAAAACAGTCACGCCCAACAGCACTACGGTGTTTCATTGTTTGTAAACGACCGGAGGGAAGCTTTGGTAAAAAGTCGTGTATAAAATGGCTAGAATCATGAAAAATTTTAAGCATATAGTTTTTTATGCGCTTGTCCAAAGCCTCACCCGAACCCAGTTATCTGCAAAGATCTGGGTTCGAATTTCACCCACGACCTGACCTGGAGGCTTTTGCTCTGCAGGTTTACCCTTTCATTTATCTAGCCTAACATCTGTGCTGTGGTCTTCTGGTCTATCTGGATATCATGTACAAAATTACCAAAATAAATTTTAGATTCACTTGTGGTTTGCACATAATTAGGATATCTTGCTTACTCATTATTCCTTCTCATCATTGAGAATAGGGATAACCGAGCTTTAGTTAACGCTACTGAATTTGAACACCTTGCCACTGTAATGCAATTTTACTAAACAAATGGATGAAACAAACAAACAATTTTATTAAACAAATTTAATTCCACATTAAAAAATATAATATTCTTAGAAAACCTAATTTTACAATGCTGCGCTGAGCTTTGGCTTGTAAATAGTGTTTACGAGCTTTGGCTTGTAAATAGTATTTAGCTAGCAAGCCAAAACCTCAGACATTATTCTTCATCATATTATTGCAACATGCATCATATTATACACTGCTGTGACCGTCGGTGGTCATTTGTGGTCATTTGTGGTCATTTGTGGTCATTTGTGGTCATCTGAAGTTGTCCGTGATCATTTGTGATCATCTGTGATCATCTGTGATCATCTGTGATCACCTGTGATCACCTGTGATCATCTGGATCATCTGTGATCATCCGTGATCATCTGTGATCATCCGTGATCGTCTGAGGTCGTCTTGCATCCATTCATTACTATCCGTGGTCATTTGTGTTACTGCATTATGACACATGATGGATCTTTCCTTGTACTTAC
>JAOQGN010051164.1:0-12720 GCA_027564295.1 Himantozoum antarcticum
GGGGGGGGGGGGGGGTTAAGGAGGGGAGGGAGGGGGAGAGGGGGGGAAGGGGGGGAAGGGGGGGAGGGAGGGGGGGGGGGGTGTCTATTCTTAGAAAAAAAGGGGGGGGCCGTAGGGGGGAGGGGGCTAGCACAGTATATTGCAAGAACAAGACAGGTAAGTGTAATGATGACTATGACATGTCATATAATATGACTATAACATGACTGTAACAATATAACACATAACACAACATGTCATATAATATGAGTGCTCATCGTCTGTTTGTAGGTAATTACAGAGAAGCAATGTTTTACAGCTAATTCTACTAAAAATAAATCAAGCACTGACAAAAAGGACATAACTAAAAGTAAGTGGTTAAGAATTTCAGTGGAGAAATCAAATTTAGCTAGAAATCAGTTTACATTTGCGGTTGGACACTGGCCATTCAGTAGGTCTTTGCCACAAATCCATCTAATAAAAATTTTAAGTAAATATTTTATAACATTAATAAAGTTTTTAACTTTTTTTCTGAATTAGTACTTTTATCAAACCTAATTACTACATGGCACATATTATTTGTATTCATCAATATATCAAAAGTTCCATAACTCCTAATATAATTATAGTTGGACACCCCTTAGGCAGATTGCTGTTTGTGAGATATCACAAATCCATTTGTAATGTCTTCAAGTGAAAATTTCTCATAATTGGAAATATTCATTACGAGTGTGCTGTGCAACCCACTGGGAACAGAATTCTTGACGTTTTCAATATTCATGGATGGTGGAAGTGGTCAAGTAATAAGTGTGTACGTGTTGAATGCATTGCAGTGTGTACTACACTTACGGCACACTGTTGACATAGAGCTCGTTGACTATACATCCGTGAAACCCCTTTGGCTTAGTGAACGAGTTTAAATTAGAAGACTAACAGCATGATAGATCATGAACAATGATAACCATTCTAGGAAATCTAACATGTACAGTTGAATTGTTATACACATTAGAAACTGGTTAGGTTGAATGTTTGAACAGTTTCGTTAATGTAAAGATGTTTTTAGAGAAACAAAATCAGAATCAATGCTGACAATATAATATTTATTTAATGCTTTACAATTTACATGAAAGTGTGTTTTCGCTTTATTTTAAGAAAATTGGTTCAACATTGGAAAATTGTTGGAAAATTGTTAAGAGAACAATTCATGTGAAAGCAAGCACCATTTCTGACGAGCCTGCTATCCTAAGCTCCGTATTCCAGCAAGCATCTTCAGCCATATCTATATATAAGATCTCGGGCTGTGTTGGGAAATACTAGCTTTTCATATTCCTAGAAAACAAGAAAAGGTATTATTTTTCAACAGCCTGAGATTATACACACATCTTAACATTGTTAAGATTAATGGCCTTTGTTTATCACCCAGACTGGTTTGTCAGCTGCATAGCAAGTAACCGTAAGCGGAGGTGAAGTCTTTGTGTAATCAATGCCCTTGTACTAGTAGTAAGCCCTCAAAATTAGGTGAATTTTTACATATTTTGTGATAGCTGGAGCATTTGGGAGACAATGCAGGCTTCATAGTTGCTTCTCAAAATGGAAACTTTGAAATTAATCTTATCTGAAAAATGTATTTTAAGTGCTTATGCGATTAGTTGTTATTTGATTTTAGCGCAAAAGATGGTTGCTACGTCTGCACTGGTTGCCCTGTGCGGAGTGTTATCCTTCATATTGGTGGTTGGTCTGGTGGTGTTTCTGTATTATAAGATGGGGTGTCACAGAAGAGGCAACAGGAACACCTCACCAGCCTGGCTGATTTCTAGTACAGATATCAGTCCTTTCCGCGAAGAGTCGGATGACAATGTAAGTCTAGCTTTGTTAGTTTGGCTCTTCAGCAAGAATAATTGAGTCAACATATTTTGTGCAGCACCATGGTTGTTGCTGCTCAGAGTGCAAAAAAGTTCACATAAATCTTCCAAATGAATCAAATAGGTATATCTGTGAAAACTGAAAAGCATACTGTTGCTATTCTAGCACATGTTTATTACATCTCGAAGTCCACAAAAAGCTGAAATATTTTCTTATGTAAAATCACAAATGCTGGTGAAATATCGTGATATATTGACTGTTGCAGATATTTAAAGCACCAAGATAATGATGTTGCTTAAAGTTACTTACTACATAAGTTGATACTTGAATGGTATTTCTCAGGTTGAAAGGCCACTTTTCGATGATACTACTAAAGTTGATGCAATGACAATGATGCTAAAATTACACTTTTTTCAAATTTTTCAACTTTAAAAAAAGAAGTTCGAATTTCTGGTTTCCACCTGCCTAGATTAGTTGAATTTCTACTTTCCAGGAAAGGGGAATTGGCATCTTGTTGATGTTTTGCATTTGTAGCTCAGTGGGTAGCTCAGTTCAAACACTCATGTAATGCTGTAGACTGGGTGGTGTATTGTATAGCTTTATTTTCTGTCATACATACGTTTAGCTGCAACTTGCAGTCAGAGTATGGTTTCCATATAAATAGTGTCACTTTTTATTATGCATATACATTGGCTGCCGAGACCCTGCAAGAATGGCACTTCATTTTACTGGGATCAGGTGGACAATGGGCCGGCCAATAAATTTGCAAATTTCAACATACTGAGCGGGTGATGCAAATTTAGTATCAATAGATTATTATTGTAGCAATTGTTATTAAGGGTGATTTCGGCTAGCATGGATGCTTGTGATTCGTGATTTAATGCTTGACAGTGTTAGACAACTGGGATCGCATAAAACCTATGGGAATAGAATTAAAATTGATATAATTAATTGTTTTTTCACGAATCCTGGATATCAGGGATACGCCAGGTCAGACAAACGTATCCAGTCTCACATAAAATAATTAATTTACTTCAACGGCATATTTTCATTGCTTTTATATTGGCATCAAGCCTACCACTACACAAATGATGAGTAAACCATTATCACCACCGTTGATATTGGCAGGCTGCCCACTGTTTAGGACTATTGCAGCTAGCTGAGATAATTGCATTTCCAGGCTTTTCACATTAGTATGTAAGGTTATATTAGCCGAGATTGGATCACAGCCAGCTTCAATCCACGTGATTTGGACTTATTTGGGGTGGGTAAGTGAATGGAAGAGTGAGTGAACCTCTTTCTCTCATTCTAACTTCTCCTTGAGCCGACTGGATTGAAGCTGGCTGTGGTTTGGCTATGTTAGTATGCTAATTTTCAAATTATTATAATTAAACTGATAAAATGCTGCGATTGCTGTGACAATTTTGGCTGACCATACTCTGGGGAAATTTTTGTAGTGGATGCTGGTGTATGCAACAGTATGCTTGAATTAATTAAATTTAATTCATGCGAGCCAAATTTTGAATCCATCACACCCATTGTTTCCTATTAGCCGAAATCATCGTAAACGTTATGACAGAAAATAAATTGACCGAAATTTGCGAAAGTGTCAAACTCTATAATACTGTTGTGCAAATAAATATAATAATGAAAATGTAAATGTGTAATGGAATTGAGTAGCTGTTCTTTATTCTCTCTATGCCATCAATGCTAACTGATGTATATCATTTCAAATATACATGTATAATTGTATAATCTATAACTATGCGATGGCATTTAGGAGCTGGGAAATGACCCTCAAGATATTGAATCAATGTTTGGTATCAATGGCTGCTCGGCTGTCACTGACTTTGGATATTACAAAGACCAACCGGTCGCACTAAAGAGATGGTCCAGTAATGGCTTCCTCCTTGTTAAAACTATTAATAAAGATCTCGAGATGGTATGCTATAAAATTACAACATTAGTTGTGCTTTGTTATATTTTGTCATTGCCAATTATTTTAATTATTTGTTGCATGTTTGGGCCCTCCGGTGCTTGGCAGTAGTATATTAGAAGTCGAATCTTCCCACTTCTCCAGAGTAATCCCTCTGGCCTCTTCTCTAGAGTATTCCCACTTCCCTAGAGTATTCCTACTTCTGTAGAGTGTAGTTCTCCAAACCCCAGTTCCCATAATCCATATAAAGAATTGGCTAGATAGGAAGATTGTTCAACACTTGACGGTCTTCCAGGAAATTATTTGATATAAATTGATATTCTCATTGATATTTGATATAATTGATATAATGACTGTAAATTATTGCATTGTGATATTATTAATGTAGATGGTAGGCCTGCATCATGAAAATGTGGCGACATTTCACGGCGTTTGCATTAGTCAATCGGAGTTCGTCCTGGTCAATGAATACTGTATAAAAGGGAGTCTTGAGGTGGGTATTTATGTTTTCCAATTTGTAATGGATGATCTAAAGATGGTGCTTAATGTTTATTGATATGTGTTTATTTTCATCAATATAATAAATGTATGGAAAATAAGGTGGAAGTTAGCAATTGTTGGACAGAAATGAGTAGATAGATTAAATGCGAAGCAGGTAATAAAGAGCAGCTCCGTCCAATGGTGAGAGCCACATGCGCAATAGCTAATGCTTAGTTAGATGCTGGACTCAAGGAAGAGATGAAGCTGCAGCCTAAACGGAGATCAGATACTATATCTATATTCTATTTTAAATAGTCGCTAATTGATTAATTGCAATTGATTCCTAATAAACCTCTTAGTACATTGACCGTCATCCGTTAATAGCCAGCAGATGAACTGATGTGGAAGATTGAGTTATTGATAGTCCTCGAAATAAATACGGTATGAATTTCATATAAATATTAAGCGGATTCTTTGGAAACAAAGTGAACTAAATACTCCATGAGTATTATACATGTAATATTTAAAATCTTTATAGTGACTGTCACCATAGCCAATATTGGCTGTATTTCACAAAGAGTGACCGCTTTGCTGGAGTGGTGTTGTGTTGTATTTAAAGGCTGAGTGCCAGTAGCCAAAAAGAGATGTTCAGAAGAAGTATATTATGGTGCAATACATGGTTCTTTACACAGTATTTAACGCGTGCCTTGTCTAGCAATCCTACCAAGTTAGTCATAGTTTCTTAGTTATTCATGGGGTTTGGGTCAGCTGCTGTTGTGCTTTATTAGTATTATTGCAGTTATATTTTTTATTGATAGTGACTTTAATCCTTAAAGATAGAATTGTACTTGTAAAGCACTTGCCGACTTAGCCTTTGTCGAGTAGAAACTATGCGAGGAGTTTAGCACTCTGATGTCTCCAATCTGGTTGACAGTAGTCTAGTCATTTCCAGACTGGTACTAGAATTAATTCCTTATTGAGATCAACCTGAGACCTTAGCTGCCGTGCTAAGAAGGTCGACTTGTTCAGGAGTGATAACTAGGATCTAGTATAATAATTCTACTGCCTCCAATTTACTGTGGTGTTATGATTTACGGTATGGTTACAGGAGATTCTGCTGTATGAACAAGTAAATTTGGATGAGACATTTGTGGCGTCTCTGCTCTCTGATATTATCAAGGGTATGACATTTCTACATAAAAGTAGTATTGGGTGTCATGGAAACCTGAAGAGCTCAAATTGCCTGGTTACAGCGAGATGGGTGGTAAAACTGTCTGATTTTGGGCTTCCTCATGTCAGGACTATGTTTAAGACAGAAAGAGGTTAGTTTAATTGTTGCTGCGCCTGTCACCTTTAGCTCACATGCTGCTAGCCATAAGAGCGCCATAATTCATTTCTATGTAGTCTAGTTGGACCTGATATGTGCCGATGCCAAGGTGTTAGTAAGCCAGCTAATAGCAGCTAAAACGATGATGCCACCTTTTCCTGCCACCAGCCAACTATAATCAAATGTTACTGCAACAAAGTTTTGTAGCCAATTCTAACTACAGGTTTAAGTAGTATAGGTTAGGTTAGGTTAAAATCCATTTGCTGTCTCACAAGTGAGAAATATTGTGGCCGATGCCAAGGCTGCCATATACGGCGCCTGATTTGCTCTCAGTTAAGGGCAGGAGCAGACCCAGGCAAATTTCAGGTTCAGCACCTTGCCCATAGCATGGAGTGTCCCACAATGACTTGATATTTTTACAAATTATGTAATGTGGCACACATTGGAATAGAATCCGGGTCACTAGCCTGACATCCGTGTCCTCATCCCATTGCGCCAGCCCTACTCCTGTAGTAGTGAATCCAATACGTATTGAAAATATTATTACTTTAGTAATGAAATTTATTATATATTTCTTTTCTTTCTTTTTTAATACCTATTATTTGTATTTTTAGTTATTTTTTCCACTGCATATTATCAAATGATATTTTTGTATTTTCAGTATCGCTTAGAAATTATAGTGAATTAAATTTTATTAAGCATTTTCAAATTAGCTTCATCATCAACATCATGGTGAGGCATGGCGTGATGTGGCATGTTAATCTACTACTTTATACTTACCCATTCCCATAAATGCAACTCCAGCTCCAATTATTAGAATGAGAGCAGCCAATTTCGCTACAGTGAACACCGTCTGAACTCGAGTGGCAACCTTCACACTGAATGCATTAATAGCTGTCAGAGTTACTGCAATTTACAATCAACACCATGAGTTATTGTGCCACGTGTCAATGTAATAGTAAATAATGCATCAAACGGTGGACAATGGACATCTTCAGATCCAATATCCAATCTGTTTGTGAATGATGATAGTAGAGTGATGGTAAAATGAGCAAATACCCATGATAGAATTTGGACAGCTTACAAGATTAGCTTACATGTAAGGCTTTGAATATACGCAGCTACACATCCTCAGCAGCAACTAATATACGTAGCTACAGTGGACTGCAGGAACATGGTGCATGTATAAAATCATATCTGTCAATGAACAAACTGGAAAAGCATATATCTGGAAAATGTAACATTATGAAAATGATTTTATTATATCACCAGTGAGATGCAAATTTAACACTGCAATTTTTTGAAACTTTACTCGCCTGAGTTACATTGACAATTATTTGATTGATGAATTAGGATTTGTTTCTCTTATTGTAAGATCGCAACTAGAGCTCTAGCTAAATTTGAATTGGCAACTTTCAACTGGTTGACAATTTACATTATAGCTTGATTGGCTATCACTGGTATATTGATACATCATACATCATATTGATACATCCTGAGATTTTGTAAACTTTAGCAAAGGCGGTACATGAATTATTAATTTGTGGAAATATTGATAGGATGACTCTTAGGTTTACTGGGAAACATAGCACACCTTCATCTGTGTTATTATACATGATGTGTCCAGAGACAATAGCACACCTTCATCTGTGCTATTATACATGATGTGTCCAGAGACAATAGCAATTCTTATATCCTACCTATACAAAGGGCAGCGAACAGGATGGTTGCAGTAGGTGGTGGATCACAATCAGGAAATATCGGCTTTAATAAGTAGTAGCCGAAAGTCAATGCTACAATAGCTTGTGATGTAGGCCGAATGACTATCAAATTGACCTAGAAACGAAAGCAAGGCTATAATAAACATACCATGTGCAGAAGGGAAGGAAGGTGTCATTTATCAACATTCACCCAGTTAAGAATGGTAAGCATTTGCAAAGCGACAAAATATGCCTCCAATAATGATAACTGGAGCTAGAGTTTCTGCAATATTGGTGCATTGAATTGAACTATTAAAAAGTCACAAAATCTTTCAACGTAAAGGTGGAATTTTAAGGTGATAATTTAAAATTTGAAATTTTATTTATGTTTTATTTATTTATTTCGGTCAAATTCGGCTGGCACAATTTGACTGGGCAAATGCAACTAATCCGGAGAATATAAACCTGTTCGGCATACATCAATCATTAAATTGAAGGTCAGTCAAGTAAAATTTGTGCAGAAGTAATGTTTGCTGGGAATAAATAAATGGAAAGACTAAGTACCGGTAGGTGAGAATAAGGCAAAGTGAATAAAAACCCAGATATGAGATGTCAGAAGAGCGCAATTCTTAGATAAAAGAATGCAATGGTATAATTAATATATTATTACAATATTTCGCAATAAGCTCCTATTGGTATTGACATGATCGTACTTCAGCATCTCAATGAGCTCCTATTGGTATTGACATGATGGTACTTCAGCATCTCAATGAGCTCCTATTGGTATTGACATGATGGTACTCCAGCATCTCAATTAGCTCCTATTGGCATTGACATGATGGTACTTCAGCATCTCAAAAACTATATCAAAACGGTGAATGTGAATCCCTGTTACAAGGAACATTGATGAGCGATTAATTATAAATGAATTGGCTACGCTTTTGGTATGGTCAGCTACGTGTGTGTGTGTGTGTGCGTCACAGACTAAACATACATTTACATGTATCTGTTAGAATTTCATCTTACATGTATTATACATGTATATATGCTGATTAAAGAACATTTGCATGAATTGTGTCCTATATAATAATAAGATTATAATTATATGGTGACACTGAAGTCCAAAAGTGGACAAACAATGGCTATTTTATTAGGTGATAGGTCTATTAACATCACTTATAAAATTCTACAAGATGTTGACACAGTTTGATACGTGACCACAAGTATGGGAAATTTTACACATGTGACCCTGATGAAGACCCATGTGACCCCTGAACATTTCTTGATTAATTAATTGTACTCGTTACAAAAATATAACATAAAATTGTACATGGCAGTAAAACAATGTATTTGGCAGTAAAACAACCCGGAGTCCTCCTCAACTAAATGTATTAATGCCTTCAGCCTCCTTAGGTTCACTAATTCCTCACCATGGGCTGTAAAGCCTACTCTCTGGCTAAACTAATTTACTTGCTAGTTGTGCCCCCTCCCCACCCCCAATCTCAGACGAAGCAAGACAATGGGAACTTTATCTAAATAGATTATTCATGTCCTAGATTATCATTATCAAAGTCTCATGCAGTGAATTAGATATGGACGTTAGGATCAGAATTTCATAAAAATATGTATAAGAAAATAAAATCTGATAGCTGCACAAATTATTTTACTATTACACAGGATACAAGTTAATAAAATAAGCAGACAAGCTTTGCTGTTCCAAATGATCATGTAATTTATATTACTGATAATTAATTGTATCATTTTCATATCCAGGTGTGTAAAGCTAAACAATACTATTTTAAGAATTAATTACCAGTGTGCACTTACATGCATGAGCCGTGACCAGTAACTGACCAGTAAATGTAACGCTTTGCAATATATGGTGATGTGACGATAAACTTATTCCGCCTAAATACAGCTCAATTTCAATTTTTCATGGTTAGAATAACAACTTGCACTCCAATTGTCAGTAACTTAATGCATTTTTGATGTTGGTGGTATATTATAGTGATAAGTTATCGTATCATTAATTTTTGGTGATAAACTTTATTGCATCGCATTAGCTAAAGAAAATCTTAGTGTAACACCACTACTCACAATATTTATATTCAGTTCAGTTGTAGATTGGTAGTTCACATATTGGGGCTCTCACCTAGCCTGTCCTGCCAAGCTTTGTCAAATTGGGAGCTGCCCTCATGACAAATGCAGGCCCCAGAAATAAATGGTTTTTGTTTGTCCAGATTTGCCCGAAATGCCAGGTTTGCTTTCCGGACTTGCCTTCCTTCCGAACCGATGTGGTCCGGTTTGCCCGGATTTGTCGTGGGGGCAACTTCTAATTTGACAAAGCTAGCTCTCACCACAACATACTGTCTTCATTTTGCTCACACTTAAGACTCAAGTCTTCACACTTAAGAATTAAATCTTAACTATCTACAAAATCGTCAATCTTCACATTGAAAATTTTGACTTCATTTTCAAATTCTTCAGTCTTTCCATAGTTTAACATTATTTTTGCTGTCTTTTGACCTTCAAATCAATCTTCAGTCTGCACATTTAGTAGGTGAGAGCCCTTATATTCAGCCTTTAAACTTGCTTAGGCTAACCCACTGATTGAACAATAAATAGTGATGCTCACTCACCATTTGCCACTTGATGGGTGGGCTTGTCAGTTAATGGGACATTACATCCAGATGTAGAGACATATTATTAATGCTAAACATGTAATCAAAGGGAGAGCAACTCCCAACTCTGTGTACTGCAATTGGCCGGAGGTTAAATTAAATCTTAGGAGTATTTAATGAATAAAAGTCAATAGAACAGGCAAATAAACAAAATGTAGTAGCTTTTACAATTATTTGCATTGGCAAACTGCCAACTTTCTTTAGGAGATCACATCATATTAATTAACTTGGAACTAATTCTCATGACCTGTTATACGTAATTATGTCTATTATTGATCTTTTAATCGTCACCAAGTGCTGTATTCAAGAGCCCGCATTGTGTTGTGTATTGTGCAGTAGTATAATATGTACACATACTACTGCTAGTAGGGGAGGCTGATGCAATAACTAATCTAATGATACTTTGGAATGTGTAGTTGGTGGGTCGACTAGCCTGTCCTGCCAAGCTTTGTCAAACGCGGAGTTGCCCCACGACGAGTCTGGGCCGCCAGAAACAAACTGTTTCTGACAGGCTATGGATAGATACCAAGCTAATATAACTATAGTTATACCGTATATACAGTATATAGATGTATATACACAGAATAACTGTATATAACCCCTAATACAGATACAATGTATAAACATAGCCAAACAACATTACATAAACAAAAGCTTTGTACATAAAATTGTAGAAAATCAGAATTGCACTTGAAGTAGAACTTTGAGTTTGCAAAAAAAATGTAAGAATTCTTTATTTGAGATATAATTAAATACTATTTATACTATAATTGTCAGAGTTTAGCTGTAAATGCTGTTGTGGACAGCATAATATTTCAATATTCAAGAACTGTCTACCTTGCTCCAATAATGTTATTTTTACAGGACGGGTGTGGCATGCATATACATGTATGTATTATCTGGATTATTACATTAAAACATTAGGCAATCTCGAGAGTATTGCTTTGTGTGCCATGCAATAGAGAGCAAAAACAAATATTTCCGCGAGCTGACAGTGACAAGTACATAAAGGTCCCCACTATAAAAGAAGATAGCCTGCAAATGCGGCAACGCCAGCGACAAGACCGGGAAAGTTGTATGCTGCTAAATTTTCAAGGCCATGTTACAGGGATGACTGCAGCAGTCCCCTGGATGTAGTTTCCACTATACAGGTGTATGCTCAGGTTGATACGCAGATGTTAAAATCTGGCGAACTGGAAAACAAGCTTTAGCTACAATTGTCATTATAACAAATTCAATATAATGGGAAATGGCCATGCCTGGGTACCAAGCTTTCAGGCATACATAGTTACAATACTGCCATTTTCATTAAGGCAACTTTTCAAAATTATATTAAAAACGTTCAGGCCCAGACAAATAATAAATAGATTTCATTGCTACCTGTCAGATAAATTTGCAGCAGATGTTCACAGCTTGATTAAAATTGAGAAAATAATGTAATACATTATAATTATCTACAGCAGGGAAACAGCAACATGGTATACGCAAGCACACAACTAGGTCTTGTATCTACATGTATAAGTTTTTTTTGTATTTGTGTTACTGCTGTGCTTTTGCTTCCATTTAACGGGCCTCTTAAGCTTGAAGTTTATATGAGCAGCAGAAGCTAGGTGTGAAATGAAGAGCTCACCTTCACAACAGGATGGGCCGGCTGGGATTCGAGCCCAGGACCTTGTGGGGCGTGATCACGAATCTAGCTACTGAGCCACCCTGTCATCCTAAAGTGCAAGTGCAGCATATTAGTGCACTTTTCAGCCTAACTTAGTTCTAAGATTTTGGTCGGAGTTTTGTAGTTTTGAATGCGATATTTTAGTTTGAAAAAGTCAACTTCTGTTCCTACATTTTTGCTCTAGATCACTGGTTATTTCAACAAATGCGTAGACCTTCACCTTCACCTTCACCTTCACCTAACTCTTTTGTATTAGCGTAATTCTGCTTTAACATGTGAGATAATGCACATGTGAGAATAATAGTCACAGCAGTTATAATCCCACTCTAGTGTGGATACTCAAGACACTAGAGTGGGATTGTTTCTTGGAAGATTGAGTATCTTTTTTTGCTTGACTTCATTTTGATCAATTTGGTGACAAAGAATGGTTAATTTGGGTGACTTGAAAGAAATAAAATGATAGAAAACTATAGGCATTTTTGGACAAGAGGAATGTTCGTGAACAGTCGTTCAAAATGAATGAATAAATATAATGAATATTTAGAGATGATCCAAAATAACGTAAAATCAAACTCATTAATGGAAGGTTTTTTTCTCCATTTCTGAAGAAAGAAAATAAAAGTAAAATATTCGAAGCTAGCACGTATTCTGTTCGAATACAGAATAAGAAAACCATCATAGGCTGGTTTGCATTTGCGACAGATTGCAACATCCATGTCCATTTGATACGCTATATACTAACTAATGCTATACACTAACTAATGCTATATACTAACTAATGCTATATACCAGGGGTGGGCAACCTGTGGCTCTAGGGTCACCTGTGGCCCTTTGCCCTCCGTTGACTGGCCCTTCTCATGCTTGAGTTTAAAAATAAAAAATATCGTTTTTTCAACATGCAGCAAAATTTGCATTCTCATTTGCACAAGATAAGTGATGATCATAGATAGACAATAGAGAGTTTTAGCATGGAGTTATCAGCCCGACGGCGTCGACGTGATGGACGGCGCGTCCTCATGAACCGGGTTCACTATGCAAACTGGTTTTAGCACGGCGTTGTATTTAGGAGTCATTCTCTCTTTACT
>JAOQGN010051275.1:0-12719 GCA_027564295.1 Himantozoum antarcticum
TAACTCTATGAGTACTGTACACTAAGCACTAACACACATGGCACATGACACTATATACTACATGTACACATAGCCATGTATGGATAATTCAAACATCTCATAATCGAAACAAAATTCTCCAGTCCCCTGAAAGTTGAATTTTCCATGTTCCACTGTAATTGGTATAATCACACAGATTGAAAACTGCTGCTACCTCCGAGAGAAAGTTCATATAAATAACACTTTTGGTGAGAAAGTTGCCAAATCTGATGCCATAATTATATCGTTTTATATCATATCAAATATCCGTATACCATATATATATATATATGTATGTATAGCCTTTCATACAACTGTATGGTAAAAATTTGGTTTGTGAGATATTGCTGAATTCAGACTGCATTCCTGCAACTACTAGACTATTTCTAAGTCTCACTTAGCACTTACCACCTGGAGGTCTTTTGTTCTGTAGAATGATTTTCCTTTTTGCCAATCGAACTAATAATATTATCACGGAATGTGCAGTGGGTTCCACTCGACTAGCTCTGCTATGTGGTTGCCACATATCAAATATATGCCTGGCGAGCATGATATTATTATAATTATCATTATTATTATTTTATTACTATTATTATTATGGTCTCTATTTATAGATCACCACGGGCTTTGAGCTTTACACTGTATTCAGTCCGCTCATCCCCAAACATGCTGCTATAGCAAGTGTTAATAAGCTACTCAAATGGATGAAGAGAGAAGAATCCAGGCTATTCATACTAAGTCAAGCTACATTTTGAACGCATAGCTAAAAATTAGGAGTTGTCATCTCTCTGTTGTATGTGAATAGGAGAGAACAACTCCGTAGTTTTAGTAACTCTCTGTGATAACTATAACTCTAATGAGCCTTGTTCAAATCTAGCACCAGCCTAAAACGTTTTGGAGCCACCCATCTAGGTAAACAACACCCCTCAATATAAACCACACCCGTCAAGATACACCACACTCTTCGACACATTAGTTTGTAACACTTCATAGAAGACACCACAATATTATTTGTAACAGACAGTTTGATGTCACTGATAGCTAGGTATCTGGATCTCTGTTGCAAGGTTTGGTCCGTGTTGTCATGTGATTTAACCCGTCCCCAGTATGGTGTAGGAAGTAAGGCTTAAATCAGTTAAAATGCGAAAAGATATCGATACTTCTATAATTTATTTATACCAAAGCTGTACAAATTTTATCATAGACCTTGCTCAGCTGAAAGCTGCGTCTTCGTCAATGCAGTGTCAGTCTGTTTCTAACTTATATTATATTTCTAACTTAACAATAGTAGCAGCATCCAGACAACATTAGTTCTCAGATCTTCTTTACAAGATGCCTCAAGGCCATGCTCTTGCTTCCAAGAGGTGCTGCCGAACTAACATGACTAAGTTTTTGCATATTATATGCAAACGAACTGTAACATATTTACTAATTAGTCTACTGATAACTGGATGGCAAGAAAGAAGAGATAATGCTGAAACATCAACCGATTCAGTGCGCTTGGTAACCATCAACTTGACAATGCATGAGATATGATGTGACATTCTAGGCTTCTTATAACAGCTTCCGAGTTCTTAAACTTAAATAGCAGTACATGACGATTAACTGTGGCATTCATCATCCTATAGGACTTAGATAGTCAGCTAACCCGGTACGCTCTAAAGTAAATATAACAGCACAGATCTGTCAGTCTGTCAGTCAGTCGACATACTCTGACGTCAATAACCTACAACTGCAGTATGATACCTTCAGGTGTTTAATACGCTTTATATTCTTACTGCCATATCAGCAAATGGAATGTACACCGACATTTGCTAGTTAATAATACGATATTTTTGTATATATAATAGTCTATATTGCGATAAAATTGTGGAATTTTCTTTAAAATAGACAGATACATGTATTTGTATATAATTGGTTATTGCAATATCTGGAAAGTATCACCATATAAGAGTATAATATTATGTTGTGGTAAATAGTAATAGTGGCTGGAAAAAGAGAAGGTTCCGGAAGGTACCAGAATGGAGATTGCAGTAATACTGACTAGTCCTGTGTCTACATAGCCTGTTGCCATATGACATCACATTGCAGTATTGCCATGCGGCGCCATTTTCTTAGATCAGCAAAATATCGGCAAAAAGCATACTCAGAGATTGCATTACGGAGGTCATTGAGGTGGGTGGTTATTGAGGTGGTCATTGAGGAGATCATTGAGGTGGTCATTGAGGTGGTCATTGAAATAAGTGCCATGTATATTATTGTAAATAATATAAATTATAATTATGATTCCCATTGCAATACCACATCTGACTCTGACTGACATGTCCATTGCGTTAGTCTGACAGCCTTGTCAGCTTATATAGTATGCTAGAGCAAAGGTAAGCAAATGCTTCATAGCATTAGTGTTATGTCGATCTCGGGCTACATAATTATCTCAGGTGGCCTAATAGTTGGGCTCTCTGTCTCTCATCACTCACAGGTTGAACAAAGCGAAGAGGGCATGGTACGCTTGGACCCCAAATCCAAACAAGTGGTTTGCGAGATTTCGAGATACTGGTGGAAGCGCGACAGAAATTACTACACACATGTATGTTGTTTCAGAGACTGTACACGCTTGTGTAAAGGTGATACCTCTCCAAGCAAACATTCCGCTTCTACTTGCTACTTGAACTACCGCCAGCAGATGGGGATCTTAATTTAATTCGTTGCAACGAAAATCCACTTCGAAGCATAACGAGTCCCAATTTTCGTCTTGCTTCTGATATTTTGAGATCTCATAAAAACTAATTTGTATCTCGCTCTCGCGTGTAAATGTACACATCTCTCCTTGATCCAACCTGTGCGAGATAATTATTGCTTGCTTGAGAGTACCTGGTGACAGGCTAGCCGACACATACAGTGTTATGTCTGTATTTCTACAATACATATAATTAGCCTATTTTTGCTTGACCTCTTCAGAATATGAAGAGCTGTCCAGTGAGGTCTCTATTCCGATCTCTGATCACGGATGCTACGGTTTTGCCGATTACATTCACCATGGGGTCCTGCAAAGTATTCATACAGTTAGAGATATGGTAATACAGTGGCAACATAATATACCACAATATGCAATTAGCAAAATATTAGTCTATTGTTTTGCGAGGTGTGGTCATCAATAATATTTGATCGATTATTAGTATTTCATAACGCAAGTTACAAAAAGGTATATACATTAGCTTAAACATATCCAATATCAAGCCTTTAGTACCAACACTGATTAATGTATTTTCAACAATGCCTTGCAGAAAATCTCTGTATTGAAATGTATTGTGTTGAATCGTGAGAGGTCGAGTGAAAACTGCGTTATATAGTGGAAGTATTGATACATCTCTAGTATTGTATGGTGGAAGTAGTATATTGGAACATCCCTAATATTGTTTGGTAGAAGTAGTGCATTGGTACATCACTAGTATTGTATTGTGGAAATAGCGTATTGGTAAATCCCTAGTATTGTATGTCGGAAATAGCGTATTGGAACATTCCTAGTACCGTATGGTGGAAATGACGTATTAGTGCATCCCTATTAATGAATTGTGCAATAGCGTATTGGTACATTCCTAGTATTGCGTTGTGGAAATCGCGTATTGGCACATCCTTAGCACTGTATAGTGGAAGTAGAATCTTGGTGCATCCCTAGTATTGCATTGTGTAAGTAGTGTATTGACGCATCCCTAGTATTGCATTGTGGAAGTAGTGTATTGAAGCATCCCTAGTATTGCATTGTGGAAGTTGTGTATCGACGCATTCCAAGTATTGCATTGTGGAAGTAGTATATTGACACAACCCTATCTCTGGGTGTATTGTGGAAGTAGAGTACTGATACATCCATAGTACTGTGTATAGTGTAAATAGCATAGTGGTACATCCCATACACAACATAATATTTCGGTTTCGTGGCACGGCATAAAAACAGGTTCGGGTTGTAAGTGAAATTCAAACCTATGTCTCTCCAGATTAATTGTGGAGCGTGGACCGCTAAACTGCTCTGAACCACCAGAGCGCTCTACTGCTTAGACGAATCCGGTAATGTTCGGAACTGCGGTTTTGAAACGGAATGTCTGCTGGGTGAGACAACTTAGAGAATAGAAGGGAGTGACTACATGCCTCAACCCAAAACCCCCAACTGCAATCTTCAAACACTCATTTAAGAAACGTCAGTTACCAACAGTTGGGATTCCGGTTAGACATACATGGGCTCACTACTCACCTTGCCTGTACAGATGCCGAACACAACTACACTCTTGTCTAGCACGTGTTTAGCTATCAGCTGCATCTGGTTTCTCAGTTCAACAAGGACTTCCTGCATCTTTGAAGTAGCTACTATGATTATAATAGTACAATTCTGCATACAGAATCTAGCAAAGTATTCTACCACGTCTTTAGTATCCATATTGAGGGAGCTTGAGGTGTAGTGATCATAGCAAAGTATGACATTTCTGATTGTAGGCTTAGGAATGGCACTAACTGTGCTGCAGGTACATGAATCCTGTAATCATAGGAAATGTATTAATAGTTGTGCTCACTTGTTAACAGTAATTAGAGCGAACATTTAATAGAAACCGGTGTCTATAAATTGCCACAGACATCTGGTGTTACAGCTACATACATGATACAATGTATTCAGGCTATAATTCAACTCAGGCTATAATTCAACTCAGGCTCTTATTGTATCTCAGGCTACGATCATATCTCAGGCTATGGTTGTGCTGTTATCTCAGGCTATGATCCAACCCTGATTATTTAATCAGGGAACGCATAGATTAGGGATTGCTCATTTAACTTTTAAGAGGAAGTTATGTGGCTCTTCAGAGGAGCTATATGCCCCTGTAGGAATAGCAGCGTCAGTGGTAAGAGGACAACTTCCATTAAAATATTATAATGTGAGGCAAATGTTTAGTTTGTGTTACACCCCGGTTAGTTGCAGCATACAGATTAGCAAACAAATATAAACAGATTGGCATATATAAATTCAGTCAAGAGTGTTATTAGCTTGACGTCATCGGTGGAGAACACGGTGTCCTGTTGGACCAGGTTGCTCATACCAACTCCTTTCAAGAAGGGGCCAACAAGGGGCTATTGTCAATTTGGCCAATTGGATTTTTTGGCAGTTGCACTCTCAAAAAAATTGATAAACAGGGATAAAATTAGCCATTTTGATACATGTGAACACATTTGGCGGGAGATAAGATCTGACACCGTCTGCCTGTCATACAGACGCGTGTGTCACATGATGACTGACTACCACGACTTAGAAGACTGACTGAAGATCTGGACTTGGGAGGACTAAGTCTGTCTAAGTCTAATGATACCATTGACTTGGAGAACAGCATCGAGCAGATAATTCTGTGCTGACACCCTCTGTTAAGTCCACCATACCGATATTTCGGTATATGATATGCTGCCTGGGCTAACCTATATCAAGCGAATATTCTTGTTCACGTACCTTTGATTTTGTGACAGCATGAAGCAAGTTTCTCCAAACAATCTCTTCAGGCCCAACAAACACAATGTGGCTGTTATTCTCTACAGTGACAGAGTCGGGAGGCATGGTTTAGTACAAGATGTTGTTAGCAGTTACACATACAGATGAGTTATCGCTTTGTGATAGTAAACGCTGTACGCTTTATCCACACAATTTTAATTAATTATAAATTCCCACAGGTTACTTTAGAAA
The DNA here is from genome assembly GCA_027564295.1 of Himantozoum antarcticum. Taxonomy (NCBI): domain Eukaryota; kingdom Metazoa; phylum Bryozoa; class Gymnolaemata; order Cheilostomatida; family Bugulidae; genus Himantozoum; species Himantozoum antarcticum. Next base: position 5,732 of record JAOQGN010051275.1, read on the forward strand.
AGGTGTCCCGGAAAATTCCCATCCATCAGCATAAGGTAGTTGGAAGACTTGATTAGTAAAGACTTTACTACTAAAACTCAATTGATGGTCGGATAACTTGAACACTTAATGTAAGACTGCCACACTCCATGGAGGCAAATCAATGCACATGCTTAGATATAGCAATAGATGTTATAGGATGCCATATTTATATAATACCTCAAGAGTGAATGCCTCACTCAACAATCAATACTTGGTACAACGGATATAACAAAGCACTATTGTCAATTATATATCAAATACATTCATTGGTTTTAGTCAATAACGGGCGAAGTCCTGAACTGTGAAAAGCAGAATTGATTTTATATAAAAGCAGTTTCAGTTAATATTAAATAATTCAGGAGTGTTAAATGAGTACTCCGAAATTCTGAAGATTGCGGTAGCGAACTTCTGGTTGATTTAGAGTTGTACTATTCATTTCTATTGATGATAGCCCAAGTAACTCAAAACTAATGCTAATTAGTGAGGTATTCCAAATGGCATTCCCAAGCATAAAATACCTTATTTTTTAATAATTATTTTACTAGTTCCTACCCACTAAAAATCTTAAACAAAGAAAAGATAACTCCCGTTAAAAACAAACTTCCAATGTTTCAAAGCAGCAATTATAAATCTAATTGTCAGTATTAGCTCCAGCCTGTAGAAATCATGCATGGAGTAGCAGAGTATCAAAGTTATGTGGTTAGTTGTTAGGGTGGCAGGTTGGCTCGGTGCTAGGTTATTTGGTCCATTGATCTAAAGGTCTGTGGTGTGAGCCCACACAGACTCCCCACACTTGTTAGCTTACATAGGCTATTTTGTAACTCATAAACTAAACTACAAATTACTAGATCATTTTCAAAATGGTTTTGCACATACCACCAGAAGAGCGCATAAAAAATCATAATGGTCCTGCACTTTAGTCAAGAGATATAGCTGGTTAAAATCCCCAAAATCATATAACAATACATTGACCTCAATTCAGTTTGACACCAGGAGTGAATGCTTCAATCATACCCAGAACTAGCCTGTCCTGCCAACTTTGTCAAATGACGGATTTGCCCCCACGACGAGATTGGGCCCCAGAAACAAATTTGCTTTTGGCGGCCGATCTCGTCTTGAGGGCAACACCGCATTTGACAAAGCTTAGCCAGACAGGCTAACACAAAACACTAATGGTACAAAATCATTCTATGCTGTTATTAAGTGAAAATAATTTCATGACTCATTTTCGATTAGGTACATTTTCCAAGTACATAATAGAAAGCACTTGGAACTATAGCTCTTGATGGCTACGTCATGTATGGCAATCCAGGGGTAAATACTGAAACCAAATTTTTTATCCACACCTTCAACAAAGCTAAGCAGGTTTCTTTTATGTTAGAGAGTTTAATTTGGTGAGAGATCATAGCCTACACCATACATTAAGCAAACTTGCTTATACTGGGTTTATACGGTCGTTTTAAGTAGTTGAAATTAATTTCAAAATAATTAAATCTTCAATAAAGACCTGCTACATTGCTACAACTACAGAATATCTGACATAAAAAAACATGCGCAATCTCTTACCACAGACTTATTATATACATATTATATTATAGAGTACAGTAACAAGTCTATGGAGACTAGCTCATGGAGTTATCTTCCTAATAGAGGAAGATCCTATTGAGTTATCTTCCTATTGAGTTATCTTCCTAATAGAGGAAGATAACTCCATGAGCTGGGTTAATAAGCGTAGAGCTATCAGCTATGGTTATACAGTAGAGTTATCTTCCACTTTTGGGTAGATTGGGGAAGATAACTCCTCAGCATTAAAATATAACGTGTCATTAGCCTTCACATTATGAATGGTGCAGAAACTCTTCAGACTAAATTTGACACGGAGTTTTTTGCAAAACTCCCAAATACGGTAAGAAGTTTTATTTGCCACATAGTAAATTTGATTTGCTAAAACGGCCGTATAAACCCGGTATAAGTGTGTTAGTATATAACTTATAAGACAAACACAATATAGTAAAGTAGCGAGTGAAGTCACTTACAGTGATGGAAACGTAGAAGTGCAGGTAACTATAATATGTGACATCACAAGAAAGGTGCGGTGATAGCTAACACTCTCCAGTACAGGATTGTGACATCACAAGAAAGGTGCGGCGATAGCTAACACTCTCCAGTACAGGTGAGCGTTGGAGAGGCTGTACTAGTCTATACATGTCTACAACAATCATGCGACCAGAGAACACAGTTACCCTTGACAGTGCCTATAGCAGCATAGATATCCTTCCGATAGGTCACCTTCCACAGATGCTCCGCCCCCTCTATTAACTTGATACGTGCCCCCAAACAATGCTTCTTAACTAGGAGAAGGCACTCTGTTCCATGCTCTATGTCCTTTTTACTAGCCTGGTAAAAATGAAAACATGTTATAATCGGGCTGTTTAACGACTAAAATATGAACGGCGATTAATGTAGAAAGGCTGAGTTAATCTTCAAGTAATCTCAACTTTCTTTTTCTGCAAGTTCCAAGAACGTTTCTGTGGCTAACTGAAATGTATTTGTGCTAACATTTAGGTCATAATTCCAGCATAGTCATGCGTGAAATTATAAAGGGCTGCATTGATATTAGCACAGATGTTTAAATGTCCAATACAATATTTGCAAAACTAAGGAAAGCATAAAGCACATGACATTATAGGATAATTAATCACCAATAAATAAATTAATCTAGTTAATCTTGGTATGCAATTAATCTCAATTTCATAATCCATTAATTGCAATAAATTAACAATCGTAGTTAAAAAGTATTTCAATAAATATGTATTGATATTGTGATGTCACTTATATTTATTCTGGCTTATATACAAAAGTAAGCTCTTTCTCTACGCAGTTATATAACTATGTACCTGTATATGTGCCTGGCAGCTGTACCTGTGTACACGCACTACAATTGTGAGTTTAACACTTGGCAAGTGTGGTAGAACTGTGCACTGTGCCCATGGTTTCAATCACTTTAACACTGTGAGCGACATACCGAAAAGTAGAGCTGCGCGACATGACATATTTCAGATATCGATATGATAACAACAAATTTTGATGACACGATATTTCCAATATCCATATTCATAATTGATCCATTCTATTTATATACTGTCACCGGCTTTATGAAAGTTACTGTGTTAGGCAAGGTGCAATATGGGATTTTAAAACATTTAGTAATTGAATATTCTGTTTGATGCCTTTATTTTATAGTATTTGAACTCCAATTCGTATTGTTTAACCTCAGTACGATAGCGATAAATTTGTAAACTGATGTCGATGTAAGAAAAAATATTGATATTAACAATTATTTTGATGCAATATACAGCTCTACTGAAAAGGTCATCACAGCATTTCTCTTTGTCAGCATCACAATTTGCTAACTGAACTGAGCAGAGCTACGCTAACATATGAAAGTGCTTATACGTGTACTAACTGAATCATAGGCCTCTTTGATATGTTCATACTTGAATGCTTGTGGCATTTCACTGCCATAGCAAAGAGATCTATCAAATACATCCTGCAGGAGGCCTTCGCGGTCCTTAGACACCACAGTAGAGACTAGTGGTCGAATAAATCCAGCTGCCTACAAGATAGGTAGGGTATGCAGTGTGATAGATGTGATAGATGTGATAGATGTGATAGATGTGATAGATGTGATAGATGTGATAGATGTGATAGATGTGATCGATGTGATAGATGTGATAGATGTGATAGAGATAGAGACTAGAACCACAAGGTAAGAACAGTATGCAGAAGCACATAAAGAAACTAGTGCGTTACTACGTAGTATTAAAATAAACAAAATTTATAATTATTATATATTTAATGCCTCGCATAGTTACGTAATTATAATAATTGGCGACATGAAGCATATTTCAATGCCATGACAAAACTTTATAGACAACAAAATCGACTGTTCCATTTAAATATGAGACGGCAAATCTCCATTCAGTTCATTAAACAAGGTTAGCAAACTGTCATTGGTGAGAACAACTCCCATAGAGTCACACATTCGATTCATACTGGCTATGGTGGAATAATCACCGTTATCCAAATCATGTAAGAAATATATGACAGTAAATAATTTCTTGTAAGCATAACAGTTTGCTGTCACTTCCAGCTTCCATTCCACATATATCTATTACAATATTGACTGGTTTAGCTCGATGACTTGTGATTTGAATGAATTAGCTAAGTGACCGAATGATTTAGTTACGATGACGGGCTTAGCCCAATAAATTTCAAATATTTCAAACAAAATTTCTTAAAATCGGTCAGCAGTATTACAAGTGAAACTAACAAACATATATATATATGAATATATGAACAAAATGAAATAAAAATGTGTGGAAAATAAAACTGGGAAGTCTGATATGCGACGAGAACAGTAGTTAGAAATGACAACGAAGTTACGTTCATCGCTTGTCGGTGAAGCAATTTACAAGACAAGATTATCAATATATCTGCAGTGACCTCTCACCCCGTTTTTAAAGGCTTCTGTGGCAATAGTGTTGAGATCAGTGTCTTCTACAAACATTCTACAGCCGTCGTGTATGATCACAATGTCGGGTGGAAGTTCATCTAAAAGAGTGAACTAATTGTTAACAATAGCAGTTAATTTAAAACCAATTTGTGGCAGACATTCAAACTCCACAGGTGTTGATGTAGCATGACCCAAATAATACATAAACCATATGTTATGCAAATCATTGATGTGTTGTGCCCAGAATTCAAATGCTACAGTCATGTAAGAACTAAGAAGTGATGGGTTTCTGTAAAGTATCAGTTCGTACGTGTGCAGCAATCACTCAGAAGGTTTAGGCCTCTTTTCAAACACTTGGTTATAAGACTCTAGCCTGAAAAAAACTCTAGTTTGTTCAAAGGGTGTAGTTACAATAATACAACAGTGCCAGGTATAATAGTTTCAATGATGCACCCCTCAAACTCCCACCACAAATCAAATAAGATCTTAGGGCTTTTAAATATACAGTTCATGTCAGAAAATAGAACCATTTTTGTGCTGAAACCTGGGTAATTGGAAGATAGATCAGTTCCCAATACAACCACGGTATCAGGGGCGCATATAAGGGTCCCGACACAACGAGATGTCGTGTGTAGTTTCATCTTGTAGCCAAATTACTTGGCTTTCTAATATTGAAACCCCACTTTTCTAACTTAATTAGAATTTTCTCCATGAAGATTTTAGTGATACCATTACTAAATTGCAGTTCACAGTGCTTTTGACAGGATTAAATTTATCGCCTCCTTCAATGTCATCCATTGCAATAATGAAAGCGGATTGTGCTGATAATATTGGAATTAACATAAAGTTGCCCATCATGGCTTTATTATTATAGGTGTAGAAGCAGTTATGTAATACAACTTACTGTGGCCTGAGTTCATATACTTGATGCCATTAGAAATGGAACCATGGCGAGTAACCTCCCCTGGTATAAGCACTACTTTATCTGTGTGTTTGTAAGTCTTTAGTATCTTCCTCATTGTCTCAAACTCATCTACAGATACCACCACTAAGATCTTCTCCATCCAGATCATGCTAATAAGTAATTTACCAGGTGAACATTTGATATGAAAAAAGTAAAATTTAATAGCAATATGAAGAAATAATATTAAAAGCAATAACAAGTACATGATAACCGAAGGCAGTTTTATGATACAACATGATACTTTTTATGTAGATTTTAGTGATACGACCTCCAAATTGCAGTTTTAGAGTCTTTTAGACATGGAATTTATTGTCTAAAATTAAGATGTAGTGTAGAGCATAAAATTATGATAGTGCAGGTGCGCAATTTTGAAATTGTAGGGTGTAATTTTTTTGTTATATACATCATATACATGTACGCCCCTGATGGTTAGCTGGCTGCTGGCTAGCCCTGCACCCGCTCTCAAATGTTTTTTCTTATTGTGATTTGTACTGCAATATTTCTAAGAAAAATATTGTGCTGTGATGAATGCTGCTGTGATGAATGCTGCTGTCACTGCGTGTTGTTGAGTCGAATATCAAAATGAAAGTTTTAAGTCAGTTTTACACTAATGAATGAAAGTCTCATCAACTGATTTTCTATTTTTCTAATAGGCCTTATATACTCATTACTCATATATACTACCAATTCCATGTCCATAATTTTTTTTAACATGAGCACAAATTTCATCAATTATAGTTTTGCATCAAATTTTGCTCCGATTGCTGCAATTTTGTTCTTTTCAACTGCTTTATGCAAAAAAATTTGACGGCAGCAGGACGCTCTGGCGCCACTCCCCGCCGGCCTGCTTCACAGGCCAGTGGGACCTTCAGCTCTACGGTACCGCCGATGTCGCTGATTAGCACTTTAGCAGTTCACCTATAGCAGGAGCCAACTAGTTCATTTTTTTACCACTACACCACTGATTTCTAGTCATCACAATTAAATAATAATATGCCTAATTACCTAGTATGCAATAAATAATTAACCAATAAGCATAAATAATTAAAAAATGATAAAATATTTTAGTGAATAATCTTATTTGTATTACACTAAGAGTGAAATTTGGTAAAACTAGTCTAAGATCATACATATTATAAAAGACAAAATGAGGTGGCTGGCTGCGTATTGGAGAATTTGTCAACAACCTGCAAAGATTTTATTTAACAGTCTTTGTTATTTTTATATTAGCATTATATTTATATTATAGTGTTGCGTTACTAGTCTGTTAATATGCACAATTTATATACAACTAACAACATTTTATCATGCTATTAAGATGATAAAATATGCAAACAACAGTTACAATGAGTTACATTGTATAGTCTTCATACACAAGCTTTAAAGCTGTTCTGAAAATGGTAATCTGCTGTGTCAATGTCATAGTACTTTAAAACAATGTTCCACCAAAATTTGAGTTAGAGGAAAACACCAAAGTTATGTGCTAT
>JAOQGN010051386.1:0-12719 GCA_027564295.1 Himantozoum antarcticum
CGTTTTTACTTTTAAGCGTTCTACATGTATTAGGTTATATTTTTCCATTTTGTGATTTTTTTATTCTTTAACAAGCAACCATAAACCATAAACCATAAACCATAAAATATTACCTACACCTCGATTTATTAGTCATTGTTGAGTTATTGGTATTATTGATTTGCAGCAGTGCAGAACCACGCCACCAAACTCTGCTGGAAAGGCTAAAGCAAGAAGAAAAACTAAGCAAACTTCTTCAAACTGCACCAGTCACAATCAAACAAGCCAACCCTTCCCACTGCAATATTTGAACTAAAGCAATATATATAGTTCAGAGCTCAATCAATGATGTAACAATCACATGTTCAGAGTTCGAGAAAGTACCCTTCGGAGATGGCTAATGAGATGTAAAAATGACAGCAGTCCGTACAAACCAATATGAGAGACCATATTGCACTTGGTGACCAGTTACGGTGATGCTGTGACGATGACACGATGGCTAGCCTCAAGTGGAGGCCTGTAATATATCTGTTATGTGGTAGAGCACAAGCGGTTAGAGAATATGCCATAATTATTTTAATGCAACAATACAATATATGAGTAGCAGCAAATAGAGATAGCGACATCGGGTGCAAGTGAAGTAAAGCATAGTGTAAGTAAACATAGTAAGTTGGCATATTGGTGGCCATACTCGGCGGCACACTATATTTGTATGCGTTCTCTCAGGTTTGTCCACCTTTGACCTGCTTATCTAATGGCAGGAGATGTATAGGTTAGGCCAGAGAAATGTTATATTGTTTACGGCAAAAGCTATACCGACCACTGACTATTTTAATAATTAGATATACTATAAAAAAGTAGCTGGAGGAATTGTCTTCTCCTGATAAAGTGCATTCGCGTCCCAAGCCTCAAATCATATCTTAGAACCAAGCTACGCTGAAAAGACGCCAATCCAATCCAGTGTTTCAAGCAGTAGACGACTATTTGCAAGTTACAGTTGAAAAAGAGTGAAAACTTTAGCAATAGACGGGGAGAGGGGAAACTATGTGCCCCAACCCAAACTTCAGCTACAATCTAGAAATATTCATTTTTGAACTGTCAGTACCCCATTTTTTCCAGATGACAAATGCAGAAGCAAATACTGTAACTAATTGGTTATACATTAGTTTACATATATTACAGCTTCAGACAGAATTAAACATATTTATGCATACTGTACTACATGTATAATATGTGGAGGACACAATTGCACTATATAATTGTATTGTTATCACTCAATTACAGCTACTTGGGGGGACTTGAGCAATACCAGCAAGTCAAGTGCATGGGCCACAAAGAGATCTAAATATTTTGTATTTGCTATAACAGGCAGGCACCATCTGTAAGTGGGCACGAGACACAGTGTTTGAAATTTAAATTTAAACTGCCTGCATAAAAACAGTAGAAACCACTAATGACAAGCAATTAACTAAAAATAATCTAAAAATATAATCCATACTGTCTACTTAGATTGATGTCTGAAGCCACAGGCTCTATAAATGTATTTCATAATTCATATTCACTATAACTTTAACTATAGACATTTTTGTTTATTGCAGCATGGAAAGTGGGTAACCACCTGCCTGGAGAAGACAGTACATCGAATAGCTACTGCCTGCTGCCAGCCACATGCTGTGTCTTATGGCTTTTTAGGCATACTCCAACAACAAATATAATATTATAATTATAGGTGTAAAGCACATGTCAAATCATAACGGCACTGATGAAATACACATTAATAGATGAGATATTATTTTCTGTGGGATATTTGGTTAAATGTGCTGTCATGATGTAATTAAATACAGCTTTCTCTGCTCACCATGATACTCCCAACGCCTGCCAAGAACTACAATGCCAAATGTAAATCAACATGGACGCTATTAGAGTTTTAAATTTTGAAATACTAATATTTGATACCACAAAGTAATAGATGGTAAATCTGCCTCATTATTCTTACCTATCAAGATATTAATTTCTTTTAATGTCCTATTGTTTTTTCTGTCTTAGAAGATAAATATTCTAAGTTGGCAAGAGTTGGTAGTAACATGTTACATTTTTGTCTCTGGAATTTATAAATGAGGTTTAATAAGTTGGTTTAATTAAATGAGTGGAAGCACCTGTGCTAGACCAAAGTTTTAGTCTCTAGCCTTAGACAATACACAGTTTAGCTTAAAAAATAACAATATTTTCCTGACACACCACAATATTGTGTAGATACAGCAGCCTATTGGTGAATTATTGGCAGTGTTATTCCTTATGATTTGTTTATTTTTAAGCCAACTTTTTAATATATAGGAATCTAATGTGGCTCACTGCACAGATGTTTAATTTAGTGACACTGTAGCTAATAGTCATTTCCGTTTGTTAGGCTATGGCTTGTATATAATAATGTTCCAATCCTTTATACTTAGCTCCCAATCATTTATACTTATTGTTCTAGTGTCAGTGCAAGCCTACATAAAATTTTCTAAATGAGACTAGATCCAGAGGCTATATTTGTGAGTAGTGAATGTCACTTAAGTATCTGACCAAATTCACACCTGTGAGTTGTGTAAATTTACCAAGAGGATGTAGGAGCTGCTGTCAAGTGACTAAATCTCTGCTCTATTCTACTCAACACGAATTGACAAACAAAAACTTGAAATCACAGCTCTACATGCGACAAGTAAACGTGTCACTCAAGTCAACACATTAATGATCATATATATAAGTCCACCACACAACAATATTCATATGTTACAATAGTTTATTCAGGGAAGTGGTACTGTACATGTATATAGAACAGGTGCAAACAGTAGGCTCATAGATAAAAACAATTTAAAGTTTTATTTAATAACTAAGAAAATTCGGCACCCTTTCACCTGCTTTTAAAGTAGTATTATTTGTATACAAGTGTAATTAGTGCAAATTGCAATTGAATGCTTACTTCGAATCCAAACCATTCTCTAACGGCTAAATATAATACCGCTACCGGGTTGCTAAATATAAGTAAGGTACTCTGATGCATATATTATATTTGTCAGAACCCAATCATATGTCAGCTCACCGTGGATGCGCAATTGTGTAAATTCTAATAAGCCGATTTAAATATACTTAAATTCTAGCTTGAATTATCATTTGCATGACAAAACATTTATAATTATATTTTACTAATTTTGTATATTTCATTAAAATATTATATTATATATTAGTAGTATTAGTAAGTACAAGACTATGTAGGGCTAACTGGGAGTTGGTAGCACACTTGCTACTTCGGTCTTGCAGCAATGGCGCAAGAGTTTAATTGCAAAGACATAGGTTTGAGTCTCACCTGCAACCTACAGACTATTAGTGTCCTGCAGAACAAACTGCTTTCCTACTTGCCAACCAAATTTAAAATAATATCATGCAATGTAATTGTGCAGTGGGATTCCCTCGACTACCTCCTGGTGCGAATTCTGCGTGTAATTTGTTCTAAGTAATGATGAAATAAATTAAAAAAAACAATAAAAACTAATTATTATTTATATTATTTATATTATTATTATATTATATTACATTATAATTCCACATTAGCTGCCGACTTTCAGGACGAGCCATAGATTTTTTTGAATATGCATTGCTCGTATCTTTTCATATAAATGTTGGAATTATAAAAATAATTACAACAAATAATGATGCTATTTTAGAACATTGTTCAGTCATAATAATTAATTACGACCTCCAAAGCTAACAACCTGTGACTCAAATCAAGCTGCTGATCTGTGTATGAGGCCATAAGACAGTTAATATATCTGGTACCACAGCCAATGGGTGAAAGAGTCGCTTAGGACATCCCACAGTATCACGTACATTCAGAAAGCTCATTTGTTACCCAGTAAAAGCATGAGTCACTTGCTGGCAATGTCATAAGTATCATATCAAAAGTTATAAAACTATAAAACACTGAATATGCATAGACATTAGATCAAAAATCACAGTAACCAGCAGCGGAAGACCAATCACACCCAACTAGATAAAACGCTCACTGCTCACCAATAACAGCCAACCACTGGCCAGTATGATGTCTGGCAGCTCACCATTCAGCTCTCCCGGAAGTAATACCAACATTGGTTTAGGCAAGTATCAACATAGCAAAAATATCGTTTTGAAAATGTTAAGTTAGAATTAGTGACATCAGAACGAGCAGCTAGAAGTGTACATCCAGTGGTAGAATTGAAAATAAGAGGCGGTGTGATTCTAGCCGAGGCTGCCATATTTTAACAATTATAAAAGTATTTTCTGACAAATTTCACATATAAACTGGGATGACGTGTTTCACCACTGGTGGGAAATGCACACATCTCCCCAGAACATGGTGGAACACATTTCCTGTTCCAACACTATTCTATATTCTATCACTGGATACATCAGCTTTTATAATGGCAAAACGGTACAAATATGAACCGGTAGAAAAAGCATCTCTTGCTTGGTTCTCTTTTTAGCACCTCAGCATCATGATGTTTTTGTTTCTGTATACAAAGGAAACAGCATTTTTAGAAAACTAAATATTGTTGCACTGATTGGATTATCTCACCATAGACTAAGCAGCGTAATACAAAGATTGGATATTCTTATAAAATTACAAGGATTAATGAAGATTGCTTATTGCGTATTGTGTATTGAGTGTTGAGTGTGAATGGTGAATGGTAAGGCATTAGAGGGCTGGCACTTGCTTACAGCTTTACAGATTGATCCTAATCTGTAAGAAGTTGCGGTCTGATAGAAAATAATTCCAGTGGTAAAACAGTTGCAATATTGGGTTGAGCCTGCAGCTGCTTCAACTATATATTATAGTATATACGCATAACAAATGTGCCTTAAGATTCAGAAGCGATTATTAACAATTAATAGAGAATTAGCCAACATCAGTAATAATGAGTAATTAATAGGCTTGTCTGCACCATGCTCTGTGTAAAGATATGTAGATGTGGGCTACATATTTCATTGCATTCTGGTAAGGATTCTGCAGTAAGTAGCCACAGCAGGTGACAAGCCTGGGGTTTACAGCAGTCGATGGTCATATTTACTAAGGATGCACGAAGATTAGCACTTTGTTTTCCTGAACTAACGCTATAAAATATTATGCTACCTTGCAATGAATCAGTTTATATAATATTGAACTATATAATCATACACCACAATATCTATACACGATTGATTGATTAATACAGTTAAGATGGCAGGAAGTCGACTTAATATCACCAGAATAGTAGCTGAATATCGTCACTGGATAAATCCTCTGTTGAGAGAAAAAATAGAACCACGTTTTCTAATATATACATGTAAATGAAGTATCAATTGCATTTGCATACCTAAATCAGAACAAACTAAGACAGAAGCCAAATAATCTGGATACCTTTATATAATTTGTTATTAATTAGTAATAACTGATTTGAAGACTAAAATAAAAATATGGAAAATAAACTAAACGCTTAGATATGGAAAAAATGTGATGCTTATATTTAATTGTAAATTATAATGCAACATAAATAAATGCACAAATTGCAAAAGGATCTAATAAAGTAAACCAATTTAGTAAATAATATTGTTCGCTGCTTGTTAGGGTTCGCTGCTTGCTAGGGTTCGCTGCTTGCTAGGGTTCGCTGCTTGCTAGGGTTCGCTGCTTGCTAGGGTTCGCTGAGTGTAAAACAAGAATATTGATGTTGGCTTTTAATAAATTTTTACATTTTATAAGTTTCTATACATTCTATAAGTAGTATTTTGGTGTTTGTTAAATAGTAGAGCCATCATTCATTTGTGATGTTAACTCAATAAAACGACAATGAATATCCTTCATCTGCTTCACCAAAGGCTAGACAATATTTCTACGAATTTGGAATGGCAGAGTTGGTAGCCACCTGCCACTCTGGTCTTGCAGTAATGACGCAAGTGAACTGTGAAGACATGAGTTTGAGTCTCACTTAGGCCTACAATTTAGAGGTTTTTGTTCCGTAGGTTTTGAATGTTTATAAAAACAAAGATAGAAATGTGGGAAATAATGTCATGTATTGTTAAAATATTTTTTTCGAAATAAGCATGACAAGTGGGCGTTTTTGTATGTTATGGTACACGTTGTCAAAACAAAGATGTTGTACAATCTATGTGGTCAATTATTAGACAAAAATATGCACTGAATTTTAAAATACATCCACCTTATTTATATTCAAAGATAAACTTTCACAGCGCCACGCTGTATCATGATTATTCTAAACAATATTGAGTTGGAGGTCTTAAGATTCTAGCTACTTCAAATTGGCAAAGCAATCAATTAAAACGATGAGGAGTTTGAACTCAAGAGTCCAATTCATGCACTGAAACCGAAATTGATACTACAGGAGAGAGAGAGACATGGGGACATAATAATGTGTGTAATCTAATCTACACACATTTAACACACTACATTTGACCTGCTGTCCCTATTACAGTCTTCAGACAACTGATCTTATGTCTATAATATCATTATTGGACAAAGGCATGTGTCTAAGCTACTTGATGGTCACAATTAGGGATAGGTAGCATAATGGAACATGAGATACCTCTGGCCTTACCATAAGCATTGCAACATCCAATTTCTAATCTATGCTCCAGCTAAATGTAAATGCTTTCTTTATTTGCTCGTTACTTAATAAGTGACAGCTGGTATAGTTTCAAGTCCAAATTGGTGTTGACAACTACATGTAGATGACACTATCTAGTGGCTGAGCGAAAATTGTAGCAAAAATTCTACATTATATAATCTCATCTCATTGCAAATAAGTGTGACTGCAACTTAAATATTATGTTTCTGTTTCAAATTACACTTAAATTTGTTAAGCCTCAAACTATTATTTGCGATTAGCAATCTATTGCCTTGAATGTCAGCAAGTGTTATATTATTAGTCAACATGTATCATTATCCCAGTTCGCTAATGAAATAACAAGCATTTCCATATATCATCTCTATAGGAATTAGAAATGGTATCTGCCCCACACCTGCACACCTGACTACTGGCTATTGCATGGCCGATTGACTCATCAAATGTCAACTAATCGTAGAAATTGTTCAATTTTCACGCTTTGCTATATACAGCAATTAAGATTTTTATCAATCTATGTGCAGGTATCGGTTTTATAGTAAATTAACAACCCATTCTGCTACAAGGCGTATCAGTATCAGTTGGTGGCCGCCGCTTTTATGCTAATTGAACCAACGCTTTAACAATGTCTCAATTTTTATTGAGCAATTTTAAACTTATTGCGATTCTCTTAGTATGGCAATGAACAATTTTTTAGTTAGATAGAATATCTACTGGATTTCGGCCCTTTGTAGTTTTATTTGATTTGGATCATGTCATATTAAAATAATAATGGCAGCATGGACACGAGTAGAAACGTGGTTATTATACGACAGAATGAGCACCATACAGTTAGACAAAAGTTTAGTCTAGCCCGAAGTGGAGTCACCAGCTGTAAATTTAAATGTTGTACTGAAACTGTTATACTTTGGATTTGGTTGACCACCATCAGATTCCGTTTATTTTGAACTGCTAGAAAATTAGCTTAGAATGGTCACACACAATTCATCACAATTGCGATTATATTTGTATCGTTCTTTCCCTCTGCAATTTTCATAGATAAGAAAATGAGTCTTATATTTTTTTTTGTGATGAGAAACACACTTCAGACGAATTCGGGACGGTTCGAAACTGCCATTTCGAAACGGAGTGTGCATGGGTGAGACAACTTAAGCAACAGAAAGGCGGGTAACTGTAAATATATTATGCCGCAGCCCAAAACCCCAATCACAATGTAAAATTTGTATGGTAGTGTTATAATTTACAATATTATTATTTGTATATTTCGAAAATATGAATTGGAACATAATAATCATTGCAACATAGCTTTTGTATATGTATAATGAGTTTATTTTCGGAAAAGGTGTTTGCGAATATAGCAGTGAAGTTTTTAGCCGTTGTTTAACATTTGTTTCAACTCCGATGTTCCTGTAGATTAAATTTGAGGCAGCGAAGTTGTTTTCATGTACATGTATATGAAAATTTTATTTTAGGATTTCACTACCTTTTGTGGCAGATTAATTTTAAGCGCTAACAGACGGTTTCACTAATGTGATTATGATCCAAATCCACTTTTGACAAACTGGTATAATGACTGTATGATTATCTAAAGCACCTGTATGTTCTGTAAAGTATATATTGCGTTCTCTATATTAAACCAATTCGTCACAGTAACACAAATGAACCACAATAATACAATAATACAATCTTGAGGTATTTTAAAGTGCTGGCACCTGATTGGTCAAGCTATGTGCACATGCTACCTGTCTCATCGTCTAACAAAATCATGGAAATGTCAACAATAGCCAGTGCTATGGAGATATAAAGCTAATATTTCATTGAGTGTGGTCTCATACCAGTAGATTACTTTCAACTGACAACATCATTTTTTGCTAAAATTTAGTGTATTATTTGAGAATCATGATTGGAACCGAGCTGCCCATTGCTAGTATACCAGGTATATACATATGTATATATATATATGCAGTTATCGTTGTATTCATATATATATATATATTTAGTTCGCAACTAGAATATAAATATAGTGATATTTGTGATTTCTTTCGATGTATTTGATCTTGCGATATATTATTTGAAAGAATATTAACTTACACTGTTGAACGCTTTCCAATTGCTCAAAGCTCGCGGATAAATGAAACATTGACGGATGGATCTAATTTTACTATACATGTACTACTTTTTGTTTGTTTTGTTTTGTTTATTTCATCAATAATAACATAGAAACATGAAAAGTAAGAAAAATGATATTGGCGAGGTTCATGTGTGCAATAGAGATGCTGCTAGCCATGGAGCGAGCCCAAGTTTCAAAACTCTCCTATTGAGGCAAAACCCTAGAAGACGGCCAACAGGTGGCACCTCGGAATGTTGGAAAATTACAGTTAGAAATGGATCGTTTCTAGATTGTGGTTTGAGGTCGTATAGGCGCACATAGTTGCTACCCGTCTAGTTCTCACTCTCTTTCGAACTATAATTTACGAATGGACATGGATTCGGCACCTCCGAGCAATATTGAAGGGCAGGTGTGGCAGGCTTCAATTTATAATAGTTGCAACAATTTTGCTGCGATTCGATCTCTCTTTTAAATTTTCATTGCTAGAAAGTGTCTCCATATTTATTTTTGTCAATTTTAGACTTGAGGAAGAGATCAGCATTGGAGAGCCCGCCAATGAAACCACCCAATCCATCGTTGGCACAGTTATATATGGCACAAAGGAACGCTGCCGCAATGGCATTGCAGGCAGCACAAATGATGTCGTGCTGGCCAGCCTACCCTCTCCTACAGATGGCAATTCAGCAGCAGCAGCAACAGCAGCATAATCATCATCATCCGCAGCAGCTCAGATCTGCACCACTAACGTCTCGCAGCACACAGGCAATTTCAGAGAAACAAGATCTTTGTATACCAGCCGCCGGTAAGTCTTTACACTTCACTGAACGGCAGTGAATATACAGACATTAAGCTTGTAATTTAGTTTTAATAATTAGGTAATTAATAATATACATGTATTATCATAACATCCATTAACAAAACAGAATTGAAAATGTTACCAATAGAAATCCCATTTTGATCGATATCAGTACATTGTGATATGATGATAAAACGATGTTAAATGCTTCATGCACAATTTCATGTTTCGGACCAAATGGTGTGAAAATAATGACTACTTAAATAATTTTGTTTTCTTTGAAACGCTGAAACTATTAACAGTATCAGCAAGAATAATGTTGGCAATTTCTACAAAATGTAATTCCGGATTTCAAATAAACAAAAGCTACACATTTGGTAATTTTATTTAGATATTTTAGAAATGTAGATTAAATGATAAAATATACACTGATGTTGTGTTAAATTTCATTAATGGAAATGCATGTCCTGAATTATAATTAATTATGATAAAATTGATGATGTGTATGGAATGACAATTATCATGATCAGTTAATAATTTTGCTCCAGACTACAAATATATCTTTTTTGATGTGGACCACAAGTACATAATCATAGTACCCACAAGTACATAATCATAGTACCCACAGGTACATGCATTTGATCATGTCTGTGTTGCTGCAATGGTCCTCTATAATTTTCTAAGCCACTGAATACACTGGCATTGCACTATATGCACTACATGTATATGTCAAACAATTAGTAAGATTTTGTCTCCATTTTCCGGCGGTCCACAGCATCTGATATTTAATTTGATATTAAACTATCCCAGTCATAGCTGAGTGACTTGAAAAATGTAAGCATTCTATCTTGCCAATGATCACTTTATTAATACATTTTTTACAGCTACCGATTTTTTTGGTCGAGTGATGATAACAGACATTAAGCTCTTTATTTGTTAGTTTATTTCATGTCAATGACAGTTGCTAAATGCATTCCGTTACAACATTAATGCATGTATAAAGCCATGATCAATTACTGCGATTATAATGCCACATATTTAAAGATACAGGTTGGATAATCAGATTAATAATACAGATGTGTTCCCACATGGAATCTGACAAAATAATATCATTGCTTTGTTATTAAAAAACAATTTGTTATTTCATTTTCACAAATTATGTAACACCTGCCACAGAAGTTCATAGAATGTTCACAGCACAGAAGTTTTATAGCAGGACAATTGAGGACAATTTATTTATATATCATCATTTTTCCGTGATCCTTCTGGGGAATAGTGGTCCTCGAGGGAAGGGATAAATGGACCTAAAGAGACTAATATGCCATTTGAGAACTATGACCAGGTATGGATGAATAAGAGCGCTCACAGAATGTGGAGGCGAGCTATTTGTCATATTTACTAATTATTTTACACCCGTTTATGGGGATATTTTTCATAGAATATGAGGGAATTTTGTTTATCAAAATCGTCTTTTTTCTATTTAAGAAATAACAGAGAGCAAATCGAAGTTCGACTTTACTCGGTTAGCGGAGGCTGCTACTACCACTTCTACAGACGTTCAGAACTTTAGCCAGAATCAAGAGGCAAAGGTGACGAGACTGTGGCCTACTTTCAGGTAACTATCACTAAGCTCAGTTCCCTTGTATAATTATTTTTAATTAATTATCAGATTATTTGCCCATCATTATCTACAATTGGCTGCCTGCTGCTGGACACTCACCAAAAAATCACAAGCCAGTGTATGATGTCACAGTGGTAATTGTTGATTAATTATCCTTTGATATAAATACAATATGAAGCTAATTGTGATATCATATAAAAGCCTCTATAAACAGATAAAATAAAAATATGTATATATAAAGTATTGAAACGTTGTTACAATAAAATTTTGTTTCAACGACCTACACAATTTATATAAGCCAGAACTGATTTTCTATTAGGCATGTTAGCATCGCCATGATGAGTATACCATTGGAGAATTAGTTATTTCGAAGGGAGACGGAATTAATTAATTAAACTTCGTTAGCCAGCCACTACTTCCAATGACCAGCTTATTATTATCATTAATATTTGAATTTTATAAATGTTATCGATTGGTTGTCTTCTTTCCACTAAAGGCTGGTATGTGTAGCTGTAGCGCTGGTAGGCCTACACATTTGCATCTATACTTGTGACTCTACCCTAACGGTATTATAGATAGCCGGTTATTTTGTTTTATAGCTTTCCCAACAACCCTATGTTTCAACACATGCAAGAAGCTAGGATATTTGAGAAGAAGCCCAGAGGAAGGGCTCCAAGGTACGAGTGTAAATCTCTGTATTAGCCTCCTTACAATTCAAATTAAATATAATTATCATGTACAATTGGCATTTTGCTTCTGTCAAATGTGACCTTTTACATAAGCGTTTCGAACCAAATATCATTTCAACAGTGTATTAAGTTTATATGTAGGTGCTCAACATTTTGCTATTTGTGTTTTCATTTGTTATACCATGTGACCATAAAAGTGGCAGAGCGCTAGTGCATTGAGTACAATATTGTTGATAAAAAATATGACTGTTTGCATTAAGCAGTTCTTTGCGCATTAATATTCTTAAGTGTGATGTCCTTTGCATTCTATTACTTTATATACTACTGAATAAAGGCAATAGCGAAGTTCACCCTCTCCATTATTTGCACAACTATCTAATAGTGTGGGGCATATGAGTTCAGACAAACTCATCAATGTTTGCATTTGAGCCAATGTATTTACAACCAGTAGCCAGTGTCACAAGGCATTAACCATTCTGAGTAATTGCCATCATGCACAATGGCACTATGTAGTCTGTCATTGCCGCCCAACAGATGCTTGCTTGGTGCCGTTTTTCATCACAAGTCACAACATTTTTGTACTAGGTTCCGTTAGTCGCCCATTAGTCTTGTTAGGCCATTATGAACAGCTATCCTAGAAAAGCAGCTGAGAGAGGCATGGTATTTGTAATGCTGGTATTTGTAAACAATTACATTTGCAGTATTTGGTACAATACAAAATATTACAAAAGTAGTTACTAAAGCAATATTATGCTCTACAGTTCATTGGCACAAGCAAAGTACTGTAGAACGGCGAAATTACTAACAAATTATAAATTGCTGTAGTTTAAACATACAATTTCCCATCTAGCATGGGGTTTAATTTAATCGGCTTGTTTAAATGAAGGCC
>JAOQGN010051497.1:0-11350 GCA_027564295.1 Himantozoum antarcticum
AGTCATAATTTTAAATAATATAATTATAATTAATAATAATTATAGTTAATTAATAATAATAAGAACTATAATAATTAATTAATTTGCAGTCAGCCAGGCAGTGGTGATACATCTTACCATTCCCAAGGAACTGAAGCTTGCATATGATATAAAATATGAAGTGGCACTTTCCTTACAACACAGTTCTAGTGAAAAAAATGATATAAAATTACTTGAAATTCACATAAAATTATGGCTAACTATTAGTCATAACGATATTGAGTGGCTATAACAGCTTAATGTATGACTTGTAATGATCGTTTATGCCAATTTGGGAGGGTTCAGTTATGTATGAAACATAAAAACAAAGCAAAAACCACCATAAAATAAATAAATAACCTCGATTCATAACTTAATTTCCAAAACAATATTTGGCTGCCATTACATTTCCGCGGGCGATATCTTCCGTTTTTCCAATTCGGCAAATTGTTTTTAAAAATTTGGATGGTTAAACCATACCAATGTGATACAAATTATAGATCGTTGGAAAGAGGAAATGTTGCTTAATCAGAATATATTCATCTGATTAGCAACTGTGAGCAATGAAAAAAAAGTCCGTGATTGTTATTAAATTAGTATGCTGCTGCAATTTGGAATGGCGACGCCGTCACAGTAGGTACGCAATACTTTTACATTTTTTGATTTCAATTATTACTTTGACTGTTTTTGCCTGAAATATATTTAAATTAAAGAAAACACATATATATTTCAGTTTTTAATTTTTATTTGAATATCTAAATAGCAAAACTTAATTTTTTAATAAAGAAATGAAAGTCAATGAATTGTTATATAAAAATCGTCACACAAACGGCAGTTTTATTTAGCCAAAATAATGGCACTACCAGCAAAGAGCAAGATTTCAAAATAGAGCTTAATTGCATCACCAAATGCATATCTTGCCAACTGCAAACTATATTTTTGCGCTAATAATAGGTTTTGTGCAAATTATGATAAATATAAAAAATATTTGTGTTTAAAAAATTCAAAATGGCCGAATATTTATGCTAATGTTCTGTTTTATATGAAATAATATACCCATTTACTGATTTCAAGAACCATTAAAGTATGTAGATGTTGTTCATAAACATGTGGATGACACATTGAGTGACAAATATTACAGTATCAACCCATATATAATGAATACAACAGGCATTAGTGGGAGACAGTAAGAAAAATCCAATTGTCTCATAATAAAAAATCTTACCCATAATGGAATTGTTAGTTAACTAATCGGTGTAAAATGGTCATGCTGTGATTTCATGCATTGCATATATTTTGATGTGCATTGTTATTTTCTATCAATCCATTTACCAGAAACAAGTCACATGAAGCTTCAACCATGACCTGCTCAGTCTTGTAATTGTAAAAGTGTGACTTTAAGTCTTTGTCCCATAGATTAATATTTATATCTTGCATTGGGTTGTGCATTTCTCTCAGCCTGTTGATTACCTTGCATTAACCTACTACATTACCAAACCACAAAATTTAATGTGAACTTTACTGTTAAAGCAATATGCAGCATTGGAACTAATTAGTAACCGATAATATTCCAAAGTTTATTTGTTGTTCAATTGCATAGTTGTAAGGGGAGAAACTACGAAGGAGTTATTGAAGTTTGTACTAATGGTTCCGAGCTGTCACAATTCTGTAAGCGGATCTGTAAACGTCTCAAATGTTGTCCTAATCTGGTCTCTACAGAGAAACTGAAAGGACAATGTGGTGCCAACTGTCACACAATGACTAAAACACAGTTCAGTAAGTATTTGTACCACCTACCGCTGGCATTGAACAGCATATTCCATTATGTCTGGTGTACTATTTACCTGTAGGTCTTATATCTTACAAACACTAGCTCAATATTGAATAATCTTGTCTAATACAGTGAAGTAATACAGCAGTTTAACTTTTCAGTTTCATGGTCAGTAGCTGTGGCCAATTGATAAATTGGCAGCATAAAGAAGGCATTTTCGTTGTAAATTGAAATTTATACTCTCACATTTGCTAATGCTACTAACCATACTATTATCTGGCATGGTATAGAAAAAAAGTCTTTAATTTTTTCAGGGAATTGCGTAGAAAATTATTCACCATTAATGTAATTATTGTACTGAGTGTCTTGTAGCATAATTGTAAACATAAACCATTTTACATAATTATTAGTATTGTAAACATAATTATCTGTTGGTTTCTATACTTATGGTTGTCGTAATCACAAACTACTTAGTTGTTGTTCTGTCTGACATAAAGATTCGACTCTTGGGTTTTTGTCTTATGGATGAATTTTTCATATCATGCATTACACTCATTAGGTTGTTTGTTGTGTGTTTATTAGTTTATATGGAATCTAGAAAACCAGGCAGACCTTCCAGCACCAATCCTGATGGAAGCAGAAAAAGAAAGCGAAAGAGAAGAAAGAAGGTATGAATATACTCCGCGTATTGTTGGCTTGATTTCAAGCTCATAGCTTTATCACCAATTTACCCTAATTCCACTCCATTTAAATTAATCATGGAATCTTGGCTATCTGTTCTGTAGATAGCCTAGAGTTTCTACAACTTCTTCTGCTAGATAAACTCCAGTTCATTCTGTCTATCATTATTTCTCAGAAGTTAAAGGTGGGAATGGCATAAAAAAGTCAGAGATTTGTACAGCTAATGCAATACTGACATCACGCCAAACTCCATACGGCATGCACTGAGCTCCAAGCAGCAACATTATATAAGTTGATATAGTTTTATGCATTTCCTAAATGATGTCCGCTGCACATTGGTATTCACAAGTCAAGTATACCTCAAATTTTTCTACATGATAATCGTCACTATTTACTATGATTGTACGATTTGTGGTTGCCAGGTGTTTACACCAAAGAGAAACTTATACATTCCAAAGTATGACTATACCGGTGCAGCAAGTGACAATTGTACAGGGAGCTCCAACTCCATAGAAGATGATATTTCTCCTACTATTGAAGAGAAATTTTTACCTGGTTTTGGCGATATTCCCTCACCATTGAGATCTACTAAAAACTCTCCTACTCCTAGTAAGATGTCTAGACCTGTAGAGGAAATGGAGACTGACAATCCTTTGTTTGGGCTTCAACTAACATCTGTTAAGGTGAGCTGGTTATAGCTGTCTGTGTTTCATTGCAATCAGAGTTATAACAGTAAGCTTATGTTAGAATAAACGCGTATGAATAGAATAACCATGACAACTTTGTATTGGAGTCTTAAATGACGAACGACAAAATATTGCGAAAATTATATTATAGCAGGATAATTATATCACAGGATAATTATATTATCCCGTGATGTAAAATTATCACGGGATTGCAATATGACGTGTCATATTTATATAAACATTAAACAATGTGAATTTTTGATTTGTAGCGTCTAACTCGGAATATGAGTTATTGAAAAATAGTCAGATATATATTTTTAATTTAAAATCAAATTTATTATTTTTATTCTGTCATTATTTGAATATCATAATAATTATAATTGTATAATATTGTAATGATGACACTGGAAAACAATGCTCTAAAACAATGCCTATATTACTGTAAGTCACAGCAATCGCTGTTTGACATAAAGTTAAATGATTGTCCTACTCATTATTGAGTGCTGTCTTGTATCACAGTACTCATAATTGTCCGTCTTATATTGGTAATGCAGAAGACGGCTCAAGCACCAATAGAGACTTTATCTACAGCAGCGGCAGCAGATGCTTCTCACCAGTATCAGATAGTCAAGTTAAAAAAGAAAAGAGGCAGACCACCCAAGCAGCAGTCGCCTGAAGCACGGCGACCAAAGATGTCCCTGAGTAAACGACATAGCCATCCGACTGTACCACCACTCAAAATTAGGTTAGCTTTGATATAATTAAATATACCAGTAGGCATTAAATTTTCATGTTAGATGTTAGATGTCTCCACATATTATTTCATCAGGTGGTTTGATCTTGCTTGTATACATTCATATAATTACACCCATAGACATCATACCCCATGTTATTATGCTGCCTATTTAGTATAGTATAGTAGCAGGTTAGTACCAGGTAATTATTGGCATATTTCATAGACTGCATGTGTAATAGCCTGGACATCACTGAAGTGGTATGAGGTAACCTGCAGCCGGGCGAATGCCTGCATCCTGCTGTTTCAAAAGATTGAATGGTGATCTTTGTGCTACACAACCTAATTTAGTTCTATGCTCAAAATCTCTTTTCACTTGGGCCACAATCTCTTTTCTCTCGAGTACTTTATGAATATACAATTACAATCCCCATATACTAACTAACACTCCAACTCAATGTAACCATGTACTGTGTGGTAACTGTTTTATTGTCATGTTACAGACGGCTCGATATGTCACCTACATCCACACCTACACCTCAATCATCTGCAGAACCCTTCACTACCATGTCAAATGGTGTGTTAGGGTATCATACCACTACTACACTTCCGTCTGTTCTAACAGCACAACACACAACAATGCAAGCATCCTCTGCATTGCAACCGGCAGCAAATATTCACAAGCCGATACTCGCTGTCAAAATCAAAATGCCAGAACCTAGAAAGTTCACACCCATTGCAATCAAGACAGCGACTGCTGATAAAACGTCTGAGTTGTTGCTGCGGGCTGCAGCACCACGAGTTGTGGAGAATTCAGCGTTGGCATTTTCGAAGTCACGACTTCACATAGAAGATCGGGATAAAGTGATACTTGCAGACAATCCGCTGTACTGGGATGTAACTAAGGTGCTGGCATTCCTTCAGCAGACAGATTGTGCACATCTTTGTGATAAAATATCTGACAATGTGAGTACATTATAGGCAGCTGTGCATCTTACCAGTCGTATGAGATAAGTAGAAAGTCTCCAGCCCCCACATGTTACAATATGTAACAATAGATGGAACTTTGTCTAACAGCTACTATAATTATGATGCCCATCTACCACAACAGTATCAACACATCTCAATATCTCCAATTTCAATATCAGATGGTCATAATTCCAGAGATATTTTTGTTCCGCTGTTAGGAATTTTCCGCTTGTACTCATTCTTTAGCTTTTAGAACCATCCCACATTTAGTTCACCTGGTTTATTGAAATTGTGTTCCTAAAATCCAGTTTCTAATAGAATCCACCCCCACCTCATAGTGATGTGCACTGCAGTCAAATGAGAGCACGGGTGGTCGAGTGATTAAGATTAATTAACCTCTCTTGTGAAGTTATAGTTTGGATTACCACAGCTTTCATGAATTGAAAACTGTGGTAATCGAAAAATTCTAAAGATTTCAAATTCTAAATTGTGCAAGATTCTTAATCCTGAAGTTATACGATGTGCTCTGATCCTGTGCCCAATGGTGGGTTTCCTTCTATTAATCCTGAAGTTGTACGCTGTGCTCTGATTCTGTGTCCAATGGTGGGTTTCCTTCTATTAATCCTGAAGTTGTACGCTGTGCTCTGATCCTGTGTCCAATGGTGGGTTTCCTTCTATTAATCCTGAAGTTGTACGCTGTGCTGTGATCCTGTGCATAATCGTGGGTTTCCTTCTATTAATCCTGAAGTTGTACGCTGTGCTCTAATCCTGTGCCCAATGGTGGGTTTCCTTCTATTAATTCAACTATTTGAGTAACATTACTCGTTACTATTATAACGATGCAAGCAAATAAACATCCGTTGTGTTGTAGGAGATTGACGGTGCAGCGTTTATGTTGTTGGTGTTACCATCAGTTCAAAAAGACTTCAGCATAAAGTTAGGACCTGCCCTTAAACTGTGTCATCAAGTACAGAGACTCAAGTTAGCCTTCTTTGAAAAATATCATCCTGAGGGAGAGATGAGACAAGTACGCCAGGAGGACTAATCTAAGTATTGTTAGCTGGCTACCAGGCTCTCATGGCTCAGATGTATATCAATTGCCAGTTAGGTTGTCATCTCAATACTGTAGTAGTGGGCAGATAACCCTATGGTGGACAGCTTAGCACGGAGAGCCTGGGTGCCAGGCTATGTTTCACTATCAAAGTATTGTCATCATTGTATGCTAGTAAGATGGCTCATCCATGAGAATAGATACAATGTTGCTAATACAGGACTATAAATATAACTCCTATAATGCAATTAAAGTGGACAACATCATCATTGGTTGTGACTTTGTGCCTGATATATAATATATGTATCAGGCACATATATATATATATCAGGCATATATATTATATAACCTGATATATAATATATATATATATATAGAAAGAAAAAATACTGTAAATGCTATAATTGTGTGCTAGTAGGTAGTCAACTTTGTTACTATAATTCTAGTCGGTGTAATTAGTCTGTGATGAACTGGCAATAACCTGCTTTTGATTTATTATGATAACTATAATTATGTTTACATTTTGTTAAATTCCTGTTATTCATGAGGATAATTGTATATTATTTAATTATGCTATGTGACAAGCTATGTACAAAGTACTGCACCGTTTGTATCATCACTCCTTGAAAAAATAAGTATATTATTTGCTGCATTAAACATTAAATAGATGTATGAAATACAAAAGGAAAAATGTCAAAGTTTGTCGTTCTAAATAGGGTCAACATTATTGTGATCGCAGAGGAAGTCATATATGTCATCAGTTACATAAATTCCATCAGTCAAATATATTTGACATTTCATGCTATTGGCACTGAATGGCGATTCCCCATGAGGTAACTTTGTATTACTTACGTCAAGTAATGTATTATCCAATAAGAGGCGTGTCTGCTGGTGTATGCTACAATTGTTTCACTTGTCTGGCATCACTCGTGGTATATAGCGCGTAGGCCTACATCATAACACTGTTATGCAGTGTTACATTATACACCGTTGTATAATGTACATGCTTATATATGTACTTATATATGTACTTATATAATGTACTTATATAATGTACATAATTATACATGCTACATCATAACACTGTTATGCAGTGTTACATTATAACGCGTCGCTTCACATTGATATTTCGGACGTTACGCCGGCATAAGGATAAGTGAAAGTCTGGCGGTGCCTCACCAAATTGGTGGTCATTAATCACTGCTCTCAGCTTTTGAGCAATTAGCAATTTTGGGCAGCTTGTCACATGAGATTGGCACCTACAGCTGGACTAACAGCTTGCCACAAGAGATTGGCACCTACGGCTGGACTAACATCTTGGCCACATTATGTTTCCCTCTATGACGCATGCACTTCAAATCAATCTGATTATTAGTAGAACAGGCGGTAAAACATTGACTACAACAAGATTAGATTGATTTTGTATTTGAAGCATTGATTGTATTGAAGCGTTAGTGTAGTTTATTGCAGTTCTTATATCAAAATGGTGCATTGTCAAGGACTGTGAATAGCAGTTACAACTCAAGTCAATCAAGTACTGTTCAACTTGAGTTCTCAACTTTTCAGTAATTATATAGTGCCAGTGAAGTTGTAGTGGGTTTGCCGTAAGATATACTTGAATCATTCGTATAATTCCAAACCGTAATATAATAATAAAAAAATTATTGTTGGAAAAAGCAATATCAATTGTGATGCATGAAATCTCATTATCCCCAATAAACGAGCAGTTTCAAATTATTATTTAACTATTGAATAATAAAATATTCAGTAATGCTCCATGTTTATAATCATATACATGTATACAGAAATCACAAACTTTGTGTTACTGGACGGACGTCAAATGTATACAAAACTACAAAATGGTAAAAAGCTAGAAAACATTGACAATAACAATAAATACTTACTGCTTGAAGTATAATATAAATATTATAATGCTACCAAAAACAACTTCAATACAGAGGCTACAGTATATGTAGCCGAGCTACAGTATATGTAGCCGAGCTACAGTATATGTAGCCGAGTTACAGTATATGTCGCCGTGCTACAGTATATGTAGCCGAGTTACAGTATATGTAGCCGAGTTACAGTATATGTAGCCGAGCTACAGTATATGTAGCCGAGTTACAGTATATGTAGCCGAGTTACAGTATATGTAGCCGAGTTACAGTATATGTAGCTGGAATATAACTCGTCATACCCAGTAAATGGCCAGCCAAATTATGCAAGTCATTCAAAACAAAGCTCGCAATCAACAGGTTAAGAATGTAAAAAATAATTAAATATACAAAAGAGGAATACAAATGTATGATCATGGTATATGATTCTATTCTAAGTGCTTGTTGTCAGAACTTGGTTATAGTGGAAGAGATGTGCCCAGCAAGCAGCATATTTATATATTTCTATATTATCGCTTTTGTCTCATTATGCTATACAAGTCATATTGCTATTATAATCTAGTGTTAGCGAAAGCCTCGGAGCTCTCAGTTTTGCGAAACAGCCTCCAATACAGCTGGTACAAATTTGTTGAATTTATCGGACACAAACTCGCATTTAGTTTGAAGTTTGAGTTGTTGTCTCTCTGCCTGTTTCTGCCGTTTTTCGGTGACATATAAAGCCTCTATCAGGTTAGAGTTCTCAATATAAAGTTCACGCACGAGATTGTCTGACTTTGTAGTTTTGATCATTTGCTGTTTCAGCCGTTCTACAGGAAATCATTAGATGGGATTTATTACAGAGGATTGAAAGCATTCTCAGTGTATACTAATAATACTTATAATTATAATAATTTATTATGTTACAACGGTAATAATGATGTAGCTTGTATTTGACAAGCGTTGTTTTGTTTGGAGTCGCCCCCACCACAAGGCCAGCAGAACAAATTGATCCGCTGGCCTTGTCGTGGGGGCAATTCCAAACAAAACAAAGCTTGCCAAAGAC
Source organism: Himantozoum antarcticum (assembly GCA_027564295.1). NCBI lineage: Eukaryota > Metazoa > Bryozoa > Gymnolaemata > Cheilostomatida > Bugulidae > Himantozoum > Himantozoum antarcticum. Next base: position 8,847 of record JAOQGN010051497.1, read on the forward strand.
GCTAGATACTAAATACTGTATAAAAATATAATATATCCTCAAGGGTCAAGATGTTCACCGAGCAGCCGGTGTGTGGTTGGTAAGAGAACAACCAGCACTATTAGTCGAGCGATTCACAGGACAGAATTCACAACATACATATCCTCAACTATCCTAACTAAGACATTTTAAAACCGGGCAAGTCAGAATGATGAAAAATAACAGCACAAATGCAGTCTCTTTCCAAAAAGATTCAATTACACTGACATTGGCAATAAAAGAGTTGAAGGTATTCGAAAGTAGTGAGTAGTAGAAAATAGGAATATCCTGAATTGCAAAGCTTTTTGGTGTATGGCCCTGCCCCATAACAGTATTATGTTGAGACTCGGGCTAAAGCAGTTGTAAAATAATAAACAAACCTGTTACTTCACAGAGACTCTTTCGTGTAGCCAGCAATCTACTTTTGTACTCTTCCATCTCAAACTTGACACTCATAAAAGTCTTGTGATTGTCATCTTGTGAATCTGTAGAAAGAACACGCATGCATTACACCAATATATGTCATGAATAACTATAATAGCAAAAACTGAATAATAAAATGATGCAACAAGTTAACAGATGATATTTAGGAGCTATCTGCCCACCACATTTAATGTAACAGTCCAATAGCATCATAGAATGACTTACATAGTAATTATCAGTAAAATGAAATGCCATAATATTAAAAGTACACCCTGTATCTAAACAACTACATGTATTTAAAAAATTCTAAATATTAAAGTGGAAAAGTCATCGGCGAAAATGCTACTTCACCTTTGAAATTACAAGTGAATAATATAAAATAACATTAGCATCATACACACCTAACAGCAGTTTCCTTCCTTCTGCAGATCGCACCTTCAGAGCCTCCTCGAGTTCACGGCATCTCCGCTGCTCTTTCTCCAGTTTATTCTCTAGCTTATGATACGTGGTAGACTGTGTACCAACTTGTTTAGATAGCTTCAGGTCCTGTACTTCTCTGGCATGTTGTGAATGTGACAACTGCAGCTCTGCAGTCAACCTAAATATCTGCTCATCTGTCTCTGCCAGTCTATTTGTCAGTGATTGATTGCTCTTTTCCAGTGATCTCTTCTCTTCAGCTACTGATGAATACTCATTAATTGTGATATGGTTTGGTGAGGCAAGTGGAGTTATAGTCTGTCTAGAGTAATTGTCTGTTTCCGACTGGTATGTTTGGGCAGATAACTTCTGAAGTTCATCTATTTGGCTTTGCATCTTTGATTTCTCTTCTCTATGCATCTTTTTTACTTTTTCAAGTTCTCTTTCCAAGTTATTTCTGGCCAGCATCATCTACAAGAGCAATAAATATCATAATTGCAACAGTGTGACCTGTGATAAAGGCCAAATACAAATTGTTTATTATAATAGCTATCATCATACGATCTGTGCTTGGATGCTTTGTTTGTTTCTTTGTTGATTGTGGCAACCTATTTCCTGATATCACCATTTTTTAAAACTATCAAAATTTACTACAGTTTGTTGAATTGCATACATTGCGTATCTCTTTAAATTATAAGTAGTCGGAAACTTTTCTGGCTACTGCCTGGCTTAAGCTAGTCCCGCAGTACCATTTCTATCATTTCATACAACAATGCCATGTACTATATGCTCATATTTACAAACAAACAAACAAATACTATGATGGATTTTTTACATTGACTGTATCTAACTCCAACCAAAATGGCACAGTGCCCGACTAAATGCAGTGCTAGTCTAAGGGTTTCATCACTTTTCTATTATTGTTGCTTTCTAATATTTCAATTTGTTGATGCACTAAAAGCTCAAACCCAAAAAACAAATATTAATCTCTGTTGTATCAACCTTATTTTTTTCAAGTTGCACATCATCTTTTTCATTCAGAGCCTGATCCCTCTGCTCCCTCAGTCGACTCAGTTCAGTCTTATCTACTGAGGCGGCCACCTTCATCTCCAAATTATGCATGTCAGCCTTTACAGAAGAGAATTGCTTTTCATAGTCAGCCCTCTCTTCATCAAATGCCAGCTGGACCACCTGAATCTGCTCCAAAAACTCCTCCTACGATGAGAGTAAGGCAAAAAAATGTTAACACAACAATAAATGCATAACCAAAACGTTGCTTTATGTGTCAAGTTTTAAGATTCTTAACATTGTATCATACTATTTACATAGATTTTGTACTCATTTAACTTTGGTATATTCATTATTAGGGTGGGTGGGTGACAGAAAATACATCCGGCTGCTACCTAGTAACCGATTTAGGTAGCAACTTAAACTGGGTTTAGTCCCTCGTTGGAATTGCCCCCCTTGGGACCACGAGCGAGTGAGGGATTGGCTCAATACGCTTACTTCCTGTTACCCTTGAGCATGTGCCATAAAGCTTCAGGGTGACAGGAAATCTGACACACCCTCACACAGAAGCCATATTGAACAATGATAGCAAATGCTCTACATGAATACAGGGGGGGGGGGGGGGGGGGGGGGGGCAT
>JAOQGN010051608.1:0-12709 GCA_027564295.1 Himantozoum antarcticum
AATAAGCCCCTTGTGTAATAATATTGCCCCTTTGTATATCACCCTTTTAGCCCTATTTATAGCAAGGGATGTATTATATTACTTCTCCCCAGTTTGTATATGGGAATGCTATGAGAAGCCTTGCCCTTTTCTATTTACATAAGAGATTAACAGAACTCATACTATGTATTTTTGGTATATATTCCGTGAGCCACATGGCTCATTGGCTCAGAACTTATTATCAAATAAAGTAATCATCCTCTGCAACCTACACTCCTCACTAGTGATTCTACTTGACTAGCTCACAACACAAGTATAACTACAAGCAGTGATACAAAGTAAATGTTCCTTGCAGCTGCTAACAGAGAGAGCAAAGTCCACTTCAATATTATTTACAACCAATCCAATCCATTGAAATAAAGCCTACGCTACTAGTATCAATATAATGTAAGTCACTAAAAAGCGTTGTTGTGCAAGCTATGCGCAAATAAAGTTAAAAGAAATAAAAGGCACATGCAATTCAAAAATTAAATCTACTACAACACAAGGATTGTACATTGTACACTTATAAAAAATATTATTGGAAAAAAATAAGAGAGCTAAAACCTTGATTGAGAACCGTGGCGCTGAACGAGACGTCACTAATACTCCATTACCACGACAAGACTTCAGTGAACACTAGTGCTCTGGAGGATATCCTGGATCATTTGGGAAAGAAAATGATTCCATTAGATGTATATGGCAGAGTATTCTGTGGTAATCATTTTGTGTTTTCTTCAATAGCTGTTGGAAATTATTCTAAGCTATGCACCATATCCTTCATTTTCGTAGAAGTGTCAAATGTTCACTTGAAGATGACACTGTATTTCCTTACTATAGGTTATTTTGGGTTTCGATTTGGCAGAAACGTAATATCCAATATTGCAGTGTATAATTTATTGTCAACTTGTGTGACCGCAAGTTGACAATAAATCCTACTTACATGCATGATTTATTGCCAATAAATGAATATTGTAATGAATCATATGACATTATTGTAATACTGGCATAATACTCAAAGCATTGAACATTTTGTATTTGTACAACTAATATGCAGATAACTTTATATACTTTAAGACTGCTTGGCTAATGCACATAAAGCTTTCAGCTGCATGTATATGCAATATTCAGTAGGAGTTGATATCAATTTATTGGTCATACAGTCACAATGCACTTTACAGTCTGTGCTAGAGGTGCATATTACAGCAAAGCTACGATATTATTGAAATTGTTATGGCACTCCAAAATAGTACGCAGTTGTATTAGAAGTCATAGATTGACGAGCCGATGACTTTTCATTGATTCATTCGATGCTGCAACATCCCTATTGCGTTGAGCAAAATTGGGTGCAATTATACTGTCTGATGTAGACCCATTCCAGGCAGTTGTCTTATAAGAATGGAAGAGCTGCCAGCGATTGACTATGGTGATGGCTAACACTGACCTACCCAATGACTCTTAGCCTCACAACCTATTTCAGTGATTGGGTATAATAGGGTCATTGAAAGACAGCCAGAACATGTCTGCGTTTTGAGTTGAGTAAAATTAATTTCAGTCAGTGTATATTTTTCGGACGATTGAATATAGAACTACATGTAAACCTGAATGGTAAAGCTGTCAGGTGAATAGATAATGCAATCCTAACCAAAGCCTGGAATATGTAATTTAAATGTTGTAGTCGAATTGCAATTTTGTTTGCAAACACTTGGCCAATCCAATTTGAGATACATAGTCACTTATTTTGAGCATTTATCGTTACATGTATATAATTCCACAGTTGTCTAGGCTACGTGCTTGCCACATCTTTTATCTACCCGCAGTCAGTTTCTATCCATTCTCAAGGCTCCTTGACTCAGAATTCCGTGAATGCCGTGAATCAACAAAACCACCTACATATTATTGTAATAATAATAATAATAACAATAATTGTAATCATTTCTGATCATACCAATATATTGCTGCCAGCACTAATTGTATTAGGTCATACCTATATTTATACATTTGCTATCTGGCAGTATCAACTATACTCACCTCCAGCCCCCTCTCCCTTTGTTATATTACTCACAGACATGGTTATGGCTATCGGAGAGCAGTATAATTGTCCATCTGAATTATTAATTGAAAAATGATGATGGATTACAATCAACAACTTTTACATCATTTGGTGCTTAGAGAAATCATCACACCTGCTTAATTAAGGAAGCCACAAGGACAAGCAACGTCATTAAAATGGAAATTAATGCTTATTTTGGAGGTGTATTTAAACTGGGCTTCATACTGAGCTGGTTCCATTAGTGAACTCACAAGCGCTTGCAAATATGTATTCATGATTATTATTCGGGGCGCAAGTTAGTGCTTACACTTTCAGCAACAATCAATCTACTGCACAAACTATTACATCTATCATATTGTGTAGCCTTAGCTGCTGAATGGTACATTAAAATGCTGGATCCCACCCGGAGTGGTCTCCAGCCACAAAGGTTGATGTACCATAATTCATGAACGTCATTAGAACAATCTGATCAAATATATTGGAGTGTAGGCATGTGTGTGTTGGTAGGCTCCTCCCATACCAACTGTCAAAAGATATATTATGCTCGTATGTAGAGTATAAGTGAGTTATATTACTTCAACATTATACTACCAGACTGAGCAACTAACATGACTACTTTATTGAAGTTAACTGCTGCAGCTTTGTTGGTGGTCTTATTCTCTGGCTACTGCTGCTCTCTCAGATGTGGGCCCTGTGTAAGTATCACATAACATATTAGTGACTCTCCGGTCACATAATGAACTTTCAACAGTTGAAGGAGGCAGACCCAACTGAGCCCGATACAGTTACTGAAACGGAGCCACTTAATTTGGTCGATATTACTGATGATTGTGATGATTGTGATGATGATGATGACGATGATAACGATACCATAAATATAGTATATGATAACATTATATATAGATATAGATATAGATATAATGGTGTGCAAAGCCGTTTCATCATAATAGGATTAAAAATGTCGAATTTAGGTTCTATACATTTACTAAACGTGGTAGACTAAAACAAAATATGTTTATATGAACGTGATTATCTGCCAATAGATTTAATTCTGATATCATTGTTTTTCTCTCTATTTAATTGCAATTTGTAATTATATATCACATCCATTATAGCATGCGATCATTAATTTAAAATAAAAAATGGCCAATACTCCTTTTTGTCTCTAGTGATCTTCAGCAAACATTGCAGACATATCTAAATGCAATAAATAATCATAAGATGCATATTTATTATAATAATAACTATAATATTAATTATAGGAATTATTAGAATAGTTATAATAATTATTTTAATTATAATAACTATAATTATGATAATTATTATAATATAGTTATAATAATAATTATAATATTAATAACGTTACGGACAGTAATTTGTAAAATTATAATCAAAAACAATGTTCCATTTCACCTACTCTGTTTACTTAATTAGTTTCATATTTAGGCGTCAAAATAGGTATATTTGTCATTATATATTTGTCAGGTTTTATTTGGCATAACATTAATATACATGTACATGTACTTTACGAAGTCTTCGTTATTATTACACCATCTCACTTTTATCATATTTTCTCTTCAAATATTATGTAGAACATATAATTTAACATCATCGAAGGATTGTTATGTTCTAGAGAGATCCAGCAATATGTTCTCCATTAACAAGGGACTGTAAATATACTGTTCCCACTGTTTGTGGTTGCTGTCAGGTGTGCCCAGCATTGGTTGGAGAAAGCTGTGGCACTTGGGTCATGTAAGTGTTAATATTCTAATAGAACACTATGAAAACCTTCCTACCCTTTGTCTTTTTGTCCTTTCTTCTTCTTCGTAACCGGTTTCCCTTCCTGTCATAATGTACTTCCCTGGAACATAATTTCAGCAATCAAATGATGTCATTACACCTAAATGGTTGGCTCTGGTTTTCTGTCCTAACTGGCTTACAATTATACTTGATTGTTGAAAATATATTTCGATGGTGTCCACATACATGGTGCATTCTTTGCAATTAGTCAGTACAATAATGATGTATGTAGATAAGATAATGTCATAATTAATTAAATATAATTAAAAATAATTAATTAAATACGTAAATTTACGGCTGACTATAATATCAATGGATAACTGTTAAAGTGTCCTCTGCTCAACAAATGAACCTTTATGGCGGCAGTTTTGTTATTATACAATATGTGAACATTTTAAGACATATCGGTTTGCCACAGCTACAAATTTCCAATTATGTAAGTTTCGGCCAGATTACCGAGCGAATGTGTCTATAGATTGATCATCCAGTGCCAAAGAGTAAAGCATTGACCATTGAGTAAAGCAAGAGTAACCATCCAGTGTCAAATTGTTGCAAGCATTCATTAAAATATATGTCAATCAGCATTTGGGTGTGACGAACCCATAGACAGTATTTGCTTAGCAAACACGAGTATATACATGTACATACATAACTATATTTCCTAAATAGAAAGTTCCTTCCGCAACATCAATATTGGGAAAGTTCTTGTGTGTGTGTGTGTGTGTGGTGTGTGTGGTGTGTGTGTGTGTGTGTGTGTGTGTGTGTGTGGTGTGTGTGGTGTGTGTGTGGTGTGTGGTGTGTGTGTGTGTGTGTGTGTGTGGTGTGTGTGGTTTTTGTGTGGTGTGTTTGTGGTGTATGTGTGGTGTGAGATGTGTGTGTGTGTGTGTGTGTGTGGTGGTGGTGGTGGTGGTGTGAGTGTGTGGTGTGTTTGGTGTGTTTGGTGTGTGTGGTGTGGGTGGTGTGTTTGGTGTGTGTGTGTGGTGTGTGCGTGGTGTGTGTGCGTGGTGTGCGTGCTGTGTGTGTGCTGTGGTGCTGTGTGTGTGGTGTGTGTGGTTGGTGTGGTGCGTGTGGCGCGTGTGGCGCGTGGTGCGCGTGGTGTGTATGCTGTGTGTGAAGAATGCAATTAGTGCGAAGGTTTGTGAAGAGTCAAAAGTGTGAGAGCGATTAGAGTGTGTGATGAGTTGAAGGTGTGTGAATAGTTCAAATGCGTGAGAACAGCATGAAGGTGTGTGAACGATTTCTCCATTACCTGTGAATACTTACCATTTAGATAAGTCTAAATGAACTTTCTCAGTGAGTCTTTCCTCTGCAAAGGCTTTAGTACTCATTCAGGGAAGATGTGTAAATGTGTAAACATTTGCAACAAAATTATCCAGGAGTATGGCAGATGGCTTTTTTACTATCCATGATTGGATATATATATTAATTGAAGGTATGATTGAAACTATTGCTTGTGTTGGTTAATTGAAAAGTGTGAATGGTTTGAGAGTGTGTGAATAATTTGAATGCGTGAGAACAGCTAGCATGTGTGTGAAGCGTTGGAAGATGGGTGAAGAATTTGAAAGTGTGAGAACAGTTAGAATGTGCGTGCATTTGTGTGTGCGTCTGTGAAGAGGTGTGTGAGGAGTTCATTCAAATGTGTGAGAAAAGTATGAAGGTGTGTGAACGATTTTTCCATTAGGTGTGATTACTTACCAATTGGATCAGTCTAAATGAATGTTCTCAGTGAGTTTTTCCTCTGCAAAGGCTTTAGTACTAATGCAGGGAAGATGTGTAAGGGTGTAACAATTTTCAAAAAAATCATCCTTGAGTATGGCAGATGGATTTTTTACTAACCATGATTGGATAAATTTTAATTGAGAGTATGATTGAAACTATTGCTTTAGTTGGTCAATCGAAAAGTGTGTGAATGAATGGTTCGAGAGTGTGTGAACCATTTGAATGTGTGAGAACAGTTAGAATGTGTGTGAAGCGTTGGAAGATGGGTGAAGAGTTCGAAGGTGTGGGAACAGTTCGAATGTGTGTGTGCGTGCTTGCGTGTGTGTGAAGAGTGCGAAGGTGTGTGAAGAGTCAAAGTTGTGAGAACAGTTAGCATATTTCCGTGAAGAGTTCATTCAAATGTGTGAGAATAGTATGAAGGTGGGTGAATTATTTTTCCATTAGGTGTGAATACTTAATATTTACAAATGGTAAATGGTAACAATAGTAACTGTCATTTACAAATGGTAAATGTCTAAATAAACTTTCCTTTACAAAAGCTTGAGTACTAATGAAGGGAAGCTGCGCAAGGCTGAACAAATTTACAAAAAAAATTATTGAATAGTGAGCCATAAGGATTTTTAATATCTATGACTGGACAAAAATTGAATAAGGTGTGATTGGAAGTTTTCTTTTGATTGGTTAATTAATGTTGTTCATTTCACATACAAAGGAGATTTCTTGTCTTAATTTTCATTCCAATATGTGACACACAAACAAAAAATTCAGAGTTTGAGGAGGAAAAAAATAATGTGTAAATCTACCGTAGCAGAAAGTTCTCAAAGTTCACAGACATTAAAAGCAAAAAATGGCTGTTATTGTTTTGAAGAAGCTTCACACACAGCTGGAAAATTTAAGAACCTACTCAGATGTGGCAAAGGCGCTGAAAGCTGCTGATGTAAATATTAAGGGGTGTTCCAGGGTAGGCGAAGAGGAGAGCGATCGCATTAGCACTGAAGGATGTAGCAAAGGCGAAGATATAGGTCATGATGGAGGATGCTAAAACTGCAATTAACACTTCAATTCCTAGACTAAAGAGGGTGGCACAAGCACCCAAAAATATTGCTCTCATATCCAGAAAGTAAAGATGGAGCGCCAGCTGGAGCTGGATGAGTTGCTTCAACTGGCTATTAAGACCAGGTGAGAATTTACCTACTCTTAGTTAATCATTTGCGTACTTTCATATCTCCATTGCACTTTCAAATTGACCATACACTTTAAAACCGTGCTCACACCTTTCAACTGTTGTCACGCATTCAAACTGTTCTCACATCTTCGTACTGTTCTCACACATTTAAACCTTTCCCACGACTTCTAACTCCTCACACACTTTCAAATTGTGTTACATCTTTGAACTGTTCTCACACGTTAGAACGGCTCTCACACCCTAGAACTGTTCTCACATCCTCAAACTTTTCTCACACTTTCGAACTCGTCACACACTTTCAACTCTTAACACACATTATAACTGTTCTCATACCATCAAACCCGTCTAAAGACATTCTAACTCTTTACACACATTCTAATTACTCACCGATCCTCAAACTCTTCACATACATTCTAACTGTTTCACATCTTAAATCATTCACACTTTCAAATCATTTAACCGTTGTATAAACAAGCATGCACTTTCAATTTGCAATGTGAATAATTTATTTATTTTAATCAACCATACATCCATTAAGTTCTATCACCCATTCAATTTATTTTACTTTATTTTATTGATACATGTTGATAGTTTGGGCCGCTTCCACATTGAGGGATGATAAGAGTTTTTTTTACAATTTATTCAACAATTTTAAAAACTTATTTTCAAATTTGTGGGGATTGTTTTGATTCATTCACTCACACATCTACATGTAGTAAACAAATATCGTTTAAAATCCTTACATTACATTCCATTATAGAATATATTTTGGATTTTAGCAGCATATTCCGAGACCACAATATTTTTATTGGCATAACGTTTTAGAAAATAAGGAGTCGAGAGGTTGGTAAGACTGAAGTCACACATCAAATTGCGTGATTTAGCTGCCTATACATTGCTGGAGGTGATGAATGGAGAGAAAAGAAAAACCATTAATGGAGAAGTTCGGGTACTCCGGTTCCACAGAATATCAAAAGATGGAGTGAGAGACACTGGCGCTTAATGATACCAGTTAGAATGTATGAAACCGGTCATTAGCCCTCAAACCAAAATATAGCCATATACATGGGAATATCTGTTGTTGGAAGGTTGACACACACGCTAAAGCTCCTGCTGATCCTGTGGAATGACCGAAGTGTGTGAGAGAGAATGTGCCGAGTGATATGTGACATGAGCGAATGAATAGTATGAAAGAGCGAATGAACTGCGTGAATGAAGAATGAAAGCGAGCTGCAAAGGTAAAAGAGATCCCGAGAGCAGTCTATGCTGGAGCGAGTAGGAGACTAGAAGTGCATGAGAGCGAGAGAGTTATAGGGTGACAGAGGAGAGATTGTGATACAGAAGTGTTCTAAAGCAGTGACGTTTAGCGAGTGTGAGATTTAGAGAGTTAGAAAGCAGTAACATATAGAGGTGATGGGATGAGGCTGAACAGTTCTAGGACAGCAACAGGGAGAGAGGAGCACCAACCAACACAATACCAAGGTTAGTCAAACGCTGGGGCGGAGGGGACTTGACATGGTGTCAGAGTAAACTGGTAGGACAACTAGAGTGAAGTGAGTGCATTACTGAATTTATTTGTGGTCCCATCAGGTAAAATAAAGCATTCAGAGGTGAAATTAAAATAGTGGGTGAAGACGGTAGGGAAACTGAACTATTTTGGGAAAAAGAAAATGGCTGAGAGCAGTGACCAAACAAATTTCCCGGGACTCACCATAGGCCTAAATGATGTTACAGGTAGCAATATCAATTGAATTAAAGACGTTAGATATGGGCACAAAAACTGTCAATAACACGGAGGTAGATAAGTTTACTGACAGAGCGAAGCTGTTAGCTTTAATGCGTGCATGTGGAAGTGAGGGCAGAAATGCTTTATGCTCCGTGGGGTTTAAAGTAACAACAGAAGGCGCTAATTATGACCAAGCAATGGGTCATTTGAAGGCGCATTACGAGAGAGAAGAGACCATGTTTGTAAGAACACAAAACTTTGCCACAGTATGCCATTATGCTGGTGAAGATGAAAGGGAATACCTTTTAAGAGTTGAATGACTAAGCAGGGATATCGAACTAGTTACGTCAAACGACGCAACTATTAGGGCACAACAGGAAACCACCACATTTTCCCGAGGGAGAGAGATTAAGTTGCATGTAACTGTGTATGAGACAGAGTGCGATGGTGTAATAAGTGCTGGAGGGGTCTTATACCCTGATCGCGTGTTGAGAGACGCACGAAAGAAGACACCAGGATTGATGGTGTATAGAGGATTGATGGTGTATAGAGGATTGACGGTTGCGAAGAATAGTCAACATTCTCATGATAAAATGTTTATTGACAGGACTCTCTACATGTCTGGAATATTTGATGGCCATGATGAGAGTCAATCCGATAAAAGTGAAGCCAAGGATGCCGACGATGAACATTCTGAAGCAGACAGTAGACCGACTTCACCAATCAATTATAAAGGAAAATCTAGCCTGTCATGTAAAACGATACTCCATCTTCTAGGTGAGCTTCACACTGATAACTACAATATTATCATTATTCTACAATTTTCATTAATTATATATTTAAGGAAGAAAACAAATGACATGTTATTTATCTTTTCATTTTGCAACATTTATTGATACAGTTGCTCTGATGCAAGTCTCTTTTTTTATCATCTTCCAACCACACTCTCTCACACAAAACAAGATGGACAGACAGACACTCGCCGTTATTCTTCATCAACTTCGCTTTGAAGCTGTGTGACGAATAGAAACAATGTATTTTTGTTGCAATCAACAATGGTATTGCTACAAAAACTTTTCATTTTTGTTTCTTCTTGTTTCATTACAATATAATATCATTATTTTAGTATTCTCATCAACTCTGTAATTATGGAGAAGCAAAATGCCACTATTGAATTTCTCACTTTGTAAAATTGATTGATACATTATATACAAATTGAGAGTTCAACCAGATTTAATATTCTCATCAATTGTATATTTATGGAAGAATAAAATGTAAATAAATTGAAATTGCCTCAACGTATAATATTTAGCAATGCAATAATAACACAGAAAACCAATTGTATTGGGTGAAGTAATGACATTTGATAATTGTATTTGGTGTAGTAATATCATTCAACTTAATATAGTCGCAAAATATGTTATGGCATCTACAAATATAAATAATAGCGCACGAAACAATTTGTATTTCGTGAACTAATATAATTTGACAATATGCATGTAGCGACACAAACACGTTCAACTGAATATGTGTGCAACATATGTTTTGGCCAATACAAATGCAAAGGACAGTAACACCTTTGCACTCCGTAATAATGCTTATGGGGTTATGCGCACTCAAATTGACAATTATAACTAACAATGTAACTTAGTCAAGCAAACTGAAGTAATTGCCAGCTTGACACAGTTGAGTTGTACATGTCAGAGGCAGTTGACACAGGTGACACAGGCAGTTGTACATGTCTCTTCCTCAATTGCATATGATCTAGTATTTAAGCGATTTTCATAAATGTCTATAGTGTTAACCATATCTTGAAGAGGATGTTATTTCTCAAGCAAAATGTCCTTCCCATATTTTATAAGTTTATGTGAAGTATTCTCCGAGAGGAGGGTGACTGTTGGTTTCTATCGTTCCAGTTTTGAACACCAGCTTTAACCAGGAATTTTAACCAACCTAAAACCAGCTCCACAATAAAGCCTCTAGTTAGTTCAGATGTGAGTGTCATGGTATGTGGGTAGCAATGCTTAATTATTTCCTTAATTTTCTAACACACGCACACATTGACATTCTGACCAGTTTAACCTGGTGTGAACATATTTATGTCTCTATTTGTGAGTCATGGGATAGATAAGTGTCCATTAATACATATATCAGCATATGTAGACCCCCTCACTTTCTAGATTTCGCCCACAATTTGATCATTCCACTAGCAGTGTAATAAATACATCTTCTTCCTCTATATTGAACATAGATATCTTTCTTAATCTTATTGATGGCTTCCCCTGAAAGAAAAGGCACAATATCGAGCAATATTTTCTTTACTCCCACCACTGAGCAGTTTTGGGAGCTTTTGCTATACATGCTAGGGCAGAAATGCTCTATATGGTGAGTAATATGTGTGGGTGATAATGGAAAAATTTCCTTGATAGAGTTCCTTTTATATTTGGGAATGTGAAGATGATAATAAATATGGTAATTCATATCAAAATATAAATATATCTGATGTGCCAGTGCTAACATACTATTATGAAACATTTGCTAAATTAGAAGATTTCATGATTCTTGCAGAGGCTTGGAGATGGATATGCTCCCTCACATAACCCAATTGATAATGGAGATTATGAATAACTTAAAACATGGCTGAAGTTGGGTGCTGACTCAGAAGTATGCAATTTTAATATTGAAACTCCCCAACAACTCACTCATCTCCGTAAATAACTTGAAATTATTAGTAAAACTTACTGATAATAATCGTAAATGGTATTGGAACAAAACGATATCCAATCAATGTAAGATGATGATGATGATTGTATGGACTTTTGAAATGTATAAACCTTTATCTAACAGTTTCTAGCGAACTAAAGATATGTGGATATATTATTCACAAAAGTCACACATATCCTCGCACATATCCTCACACATATCCTCACACACATCCTCACACATATCCTCACATATATCTACACACATATCCTCACACATAGCCTCACACATATCCTCACACATATCCTCACACATATCCTCACACATATCCTCACACATATCCTCACACATATCCTCACATTTTATATCTACACACACATCCTCACACATATCCTCACACATATCCTCACACATATCCTCACATATATCTACACACATATCCTCACACATATACTCACACATCAATGTTTCTCTACTTTGCAATTTCCCTTGCTATTTCGGTGTAAAAAAGTTGCATGGTTGTAATATTTTACCTCATCAAATGCTTTGTAGATTATTTAATAGGCTAAGCTATGTCAAGATTATGCAGTCGTTAAATATCAGCTGAAATATGCAGAGACTGAAGGTGTGACAGATGAAATAATCAGAATTTAATTATCTTGAAAATGTTTGTCTGTTTTGTCTGTTGTAATTACATTAATGATAGCTTATGTAAGCATTGATTTTGTTATCTATAAAGCATGTCGATAGATGGAGCTCCTTCGTCAAGTCATTGTTTATATTTCATATTGCTACTTGTCGGACTTGCGTGATGGGATTACATTGATAATATTTTCTGTAACCCTGTATACTTTGCCATCCATATACCCAGATTACCTTTATATCAGAATAAAAAGCAACCACCATCAAGAGAGGAATATACTGAGTTGAATAACTTTATTTTAAAAGAATAATAGCAAGTGAACTGAAAATATACATAACATTCATGATGGTGTAGAGTAAACTATTGCTATCATATGCAAGGTTTACCTTAGCAATGTGGAGGCAAGAGTCTTCAAGATGTAAGCCCGTCCACCGACATCTATCCGTTCCACTACTAAATGTTTCGCCACAGTCCTCACCAAAAAATATATTGCAAAATCGTCATCACTAGTTTTTAAATGTTTCAACCCACCACTCTCCTGAATATTCCCGTCATCACAAATTCCAGCATCATTTTTAGTTTTTTTTGTACTATGCTTTTTCGCCTTCTGAGAGAGTATTTTTTGCAGAGTTGCATATCAAACTCATCACAAGAAATATGAGTCAACTCGATATACTCAGGTAAATCTCTATTTCTGATCGTATTTGAAGGAGCAGAAAAGGCTTTCTTGCATATATTGCAGTTGCACTTCTCCTTTTCCATTTTCAGTACTCCTTTAACTTCATCATTAATTCAATCTATTAATAAGTGTAAAAATCACTTACACTTTTGAATTAATCACACAGTTGAATCATCTCATTA
>JAOQGN010051719.1:0-12709 GCA_027564295.1 Himantozoum antarcticum
GTAGGGGTACAGTGTTGTTATGTTACAACCCTGTAGGGGTACAGTGTTGTTATGTTACAACCCTGTAGGGGTACAGTGTTGTTATGTTACAACCCTGTAGGGGTACAGTGTTGTTATGTTACAACCCTGTAGGGGTACAGTGTTGTTATGTTACAACCCTGTAGGGGTACAGTATTGTTATGTTACACCCTTGTAGGGGTACAGTATTGTTATGTTACAACACTGTAGGGACACAGTGTTGTTATGTTACACTTTTCCGCTCACCTGAGGTAATAGTTTTAGTTATTTGGTCGGGATGATAACCAGACATTAATGTGCTTGCTATATTAGTCCCAGCACAGCTTTCCTTAGAGGTAGCAGTTAGTGGTTCATCTTGTGTCACTGCCATTGTGCTAGTCTGAAATCAAGGCTATAGTTTCAGCAAATGCCATCAATAACCTGTACACGTGACTTGCATGGAGAAGACATAGTGAATAAGATTATTACATATTGTTTTGTCAATCCAGATCAGACAACAGCGAAATGGCAACAGCTGAATCGCACAATGCATGGTACAATATAAAAGAGCATTAGAATTAACTTTGAATATGGTTACCTGGTTTAGAAGAAACTTAACAAAATGTCACTAGCTCTTTGTAGTCTAGCTATTATAATTATAACAGTAGTAATAATAACATTTATATACAAAATGCTTGGTAATTTATTTTTAAAATTTAATTTAAATTTCATATTTAAAATTTATTTCTAAACATTGAACGATATTATATTATATAATCAATGTAAAGAGAAATAAAGTCTCTCAATGAGACACAGACACATACAAAGTCTCTCACATACACAAAAGTTTGCATATGAAAGAGGAACAATGGACAACTCATTTAGGTACAATAGTAACTATTTTCGGCTTAGCTGGGTTCTAGACGGTGCATTGGGGTTTTGGGTTTGGGGCGCGAAAGCACTTTTTGTGGAGACGACAACTTCTCCACCTACATTATTTTTCTAGATCACGGGCTATGTCAAAAATAGCCAGTTCTGCACCTACCTCGGACAACTGGAGTTATCCATTGAAGAATACATTTACTGGTCAGTAAATAAAGGTTAAAGCGATAGATTTAGAATACCTTCTGAATAGACTAAACACCCAAATAAAATTGATAGCTTAGATCGGAATAGATATAGCTTAAAAGGAATGAACTAAAAGTTATTCATCATCTCAAAAGCACTATTAAGAATAAATAACATTTTCAAGCCAAGTGCAAAGAATCCCAAGTATGAGCAATGCACTTTTAGCTGCACCCAACCACCTCACCTATCATACCACAGAATATACTACTCACCTGTGTGACGACCCTTGATGGGTTTGCTGCTCCATCACAAAGGTAATTGGTAGACATATAATTAGGTATTCCATATTCCCTGTAGCAGATGTCCTTCTTGGAAGTGTGCTTGGTCTCTAACCCATCAAATATGCAGCTGTTATCATTCTTGTAATCACATATGTAGCACGTCCTGTTAGCATCGAATATCAACTGGTTAAAAGCATTCTGATTGCCACGGAACGTATTTATAGTAGTACCTGAAATTATGTATATGAGAAAAATGCTTGATTATTATAGTCATAACGATAAAATCCGTTTGTCTCACAAGTGAGAATTTATCATGACCAAAGTACAAGCCCCAGGTGTATGGCACCAGCTCTTCTCTTAGAGCAGGGAAACCCATTCTACGATAATAGGACACTAACTATGAACACAAAGTAGGGGAGCAGTAGTTCACTCTTTTCAGCTTTTGGTACAACCCGAGCAAGGATTTTGCCCAGGTCTGTCGCATCTGAGGCTAGTATAGCCATATGTCGCACTGCAGACCGCAATACTATGCAGGTAATGCTATGTAGGTAATACTATTCAGGTAATACTATGTAGGTAATGCTATGTAAGTAATGCTATGTAAGTGATGCTATGTAGGTAATGCTATGTATTTGATACTATGTAGGTGATACTATTTAGGTAATACTATGTACGTAATATTAAGTAGGTAATACTATGTAGGTAATACTATGCAGGTAATACTATTTAGGTGATACTATGTACGTAATATTAAGTAGGTAATGCTATGTAGGTAATGCTATGTATTTGATACTATGTATTTGATACTATGTAGGTGATGCTATATAAGTGATGCTATGTAGGTGATACTATGTAGGTGATACTATGTAGGTGATGCTATGTAGGTAATACTATGCAGGTAATGCTATGTAGGTAATGCTATGTAAGTAATGCTATGTAGGTGATGCTATGTAGGTAATACTATGCAGGTAATGCTATGTAGGTAATACTATGTAGGTGATCCTATGTAGGTGATGCTATATAAGTGATGCTATGTAGGTGATGCTATGTAGGTAATACTATGTAGGTAATACTATGTAGGTAATACTATGTAGGTAATACTATGTAGGTAATACTATGTAGGTAATATTGAGTAGGTGATACCATGTAGGTTATACTATTATTTCAGCCAGTCAGTCAATGGTTTTCTCATTGTAAACTGAACCATTAAATGAACCAGTGTCTGAACCATTGACCGAACAGTTGCCAATAATGGTTACAAATTAGCATCAGGAGAATGCCCGAATCAATGATGATACTCGTGATAGCGATTCATGCAGAGAGCTTGAGAAGTCATTTCTACAACCATTAAGCTTGACCACTCAAACATTGGTGGCATAGAGAGAATCTGTGTCTCATACCTAACTGTTAATGACCTGTGAGACATGCCTATCTGCTAGCCACCCAGCACAACCAAAGCCGTATAGGGACTTATAAGGCTCTCAGCACAATCTCTCATACTATTACAAAATATTTAATCCAAATTTGATCGCGTATTCTATGATGTTTAGAGACAATATTCAAAATTGGTGTTGCTAGCAGTCAGGGGCGGCCCCCCTGCTAGCAGTAACGTCATAATTATTATGGTACCCTAAGCATTTCAAAGATGATATTGTAGCTTTGGAGAAATACTTCCAAGTCAAGATGCTTCAGAATCTAATTTACATAAATAAGTAGCGAGTAGCAGAGAGTGTTACAGATTCACAGATTACTGGTACAGGTTCACAGATCACAGGATCACAGACTCATAGCCACCACAAACCACAGCCACCACAAACCACAGCCACCACAAACCACAGACCACAGTTACCACAGACTCACAGCCACCACAGACCACAGCCACCACATACTCATTGGTCGCAGGCCACAAACCACAAACAATCACTCTCACTTCCACTTACCAGGCACTGTGAGAGCTGCAGACTTCTGTAACCAAGCTGACCACCCTTTCTTGTGGTCAGTAACACCTGTCAGCCCAACCGGCATTGTTCCAAACAAACCATTTCTAATAGAAAATAGTTTACCACCAGCTTTGCCTAGCATTGCTAGCCCCCGGTTATGCTGTGCACATACCAAGTTGGGCTACAACAAAATTGTACATCAATATTGCATGTAAAACTCACAATAAAGTAGTTAGCACACAAGTAGTCTGCATAGAGTGCAGAGCAACCACTGCACAGACTAACCACTGCACAGAGCAACCACGGTAAAGAGTAACCACTGCACAGACTAACCACTACACAGGCTAACCACTGCACAGAGTACTAACCACGGCACAGAGCAACCACTGCACACAGCAACCACTACACAGAGCAACCAGTGCACAGGGCAACCACTGCACAGAGCAACCAGTGCACAGAGCAACCACTGCACAACACGCGAACCGGTTAGGGTTAACAGTGTCCCTACCCTAGTGCTCCAACTACCAATTGTCACAGATATTTTGTGTTATTGCTCATTTGATCATCTAGTCTCAAGTCAATTACAAAAGTAATCATAACAATGTATAATGATAAGATAGTACTGTCGTACGCAATAGTTATGCTGAATAATTAATCTGTCAGCTTGCAAAATATGGAATACATTATTTTGTTACCAAAATATGTTTAATAAATAATTAAATATAGCAGGTAAGTTAATCAGAGATTGTGGATTGTCTGGATTGTGATATTGTGGTCGTGGATCGGCGCATGTTCCCAAATACAAACTGCATGTTCCCAAATACAAACTATTTTCATTCAGTGTG
This sequence comes from Himantozoum antarcticum, assembly GCA_027564295.1. Taxonomy (NCBI): domain Eukaryota; kingdom Metazoa; phylum Bryozoa; class Gymnolaemata; order Cheilostomatida; family Bugulidae; genus Himantozoum; species Himantozoum antarcticum. The sequence goes on from JAOQGN010051719.1 coordinate 4,132, forward strand.
TTCTAATGAGATCTGCTTTCAAACAAGCTGCCATCAAACAAGCTTTTAACTGTGTTGATATTGTATTCTGCACAATTTCATAAACTATCCAATTACATGACTTGTATAGCTGAGAGAGGACCCAACAATCCGAAACACCAGTCTTCACCCTATATAATGACATGCGCATACTGGTGTATTTCAGCAACAAAAACATGCGGGAATATCTTATTTCTATTACATGTATTATGAATTCTCTCATTTCACAATAACAGGGAGCGGTGACACTGAGGCTGCTGTTAGCAGGGATGGTCAAGTGGTTAGGATAACAGCACCTCATTTGTGAGATTGTGGGTTGAATCCTAGCCTGGGCAATCAGGCCCACTGCACGGCAACCAGGTCCATTGCATGGCAATCAGAGCCACCGTCCGACCGGGGGACAATAACTCCAAATTGCAGTGGGCCTGATTGCCCAGGCTGGTTCGATTCCCGCTGAGGTCAAAAACATTTTTCCACTAAGAATTCTTGGGCACGATTCTTAACCCTAAAGTTACTTCCTGTGCTCTGATCAGCAGGTAAAATAGCGGAGGCCATTTGGGTTTTCCTCTAGTGATTCAGCTATTCGATTACTATCTAAACCAAACCAAACCATATCGGGAATATACTCACATCATCAATCGGAAGTTGCAGGTGGTTCCCATAGTATAGTTTTAATATTTTTATCTGTCGTTTGCACTGCTCAACAAACGTGTGGTTCTCTAGTTTGTAGACTTGGGATAACTTCTCAGTTGCCACCAGCTGTATTGGTTGGCGTCTTAAATATAATATAACAGTTTATAAATTCAGAAGTGAATGTTAGCTTTCACTAACAGCAACATGACAACAGCTAACAACTTCAAGCCGAGATCGTGTTTCCATGGGAAATAAAGTTCTGGTAACCTCACCCTCCCAACCCAACTTCTAGAAGCAGAGTTCTCAGTGCTAGGGCTAGAAGACCAACCTCTATGGTGCAATTTCTTCAGTATTGATTTTCAAGGTTTCCAAAATCAGCCCCAAACCCCAATCCCAATCCCAATTCACAAACATCATACTCCAATAGATATGTGGGTTGGGGTTTGGGGCATGAAGTTTGGGGATTGGGGTTAGGAAAGTGGGGTTTGAGGTTGGGTCGATTTTGGAAACCTTGAAATCAATACCAAAGAAATTGCACCAACATCTATCAGAGATGTACCAAGAATGTGTGTGCGCAGTATCAAGCAAAGAACGGATTGTAGCAAAGCCTTGTCACATGACAAGCCCTATAGATACACATGTACCTATAATAGGGCTGAATCGGCTGAAGGATCTTCTTGGTTGGCGTGTGGCTTGCGGTTGGAGAATAACATCTATTGTGTTGATAATTTACGACTAAATTATAAATTTTTTATGCTGGCATCGAATAAATTTGAATAACAGGATGAGTGTTTGTATAGTAATGAATATTATTGGAATATCATTGCATCTACACGTGTATTACATCACAGATTGGCAAGTTCAGACTTGTGATTGCCACCAACTGCAGCTTACTAATGTTGTGAGTGCGGCGTTGTCTCAGCACATATATGTAATGCAATCATGCAATTGAGTGATGAAATCATGTCGTCAAAAAGTTAATCAAAAGTATTTCTTTACAAGAAAAGTAATTACAGAGCTCAAAAAGCAAGAGCCCCCATTAATCAATTATCTGCATTCAATTAAATTCTTTATTTTTTGTTTTGAGTCATACATGAAAACAGAATTTGGCGTCTGAAAAGCTTCAGCACCTGAGTTTATATCGCTAACCACCTCCGCCATAGCGCTACTGTCCCAATTCTCAATTCCATTATTAGGCTGCTTTGGGACTTCGGGACTATGCATCCCGATATTCCATCACAGACGCTTAACTGAGAAGACAAACACCGGTTGTCAAGCTCGTTAAGTATACTGAGATAGGAGGTTGAGGTTGATTAATCATACAATGACCTTGACCATATGTGTTTGTCCATTCAGTTATGCACCATAGTATACTGGAAAGGATCAGGTCTACAATCCGACTGCCTATGTTTCAACTGTGAATTCCTCAAACCCGCACACAAACCAGATAATGATTTTCTGGTATTCAAATATAAACTTAATGTTGAAAAAAGGCTCATTTTCATAGTTGGAACATAAACAGGCAGACTATAGGGCCATCGCAAATTTTATTCGCAATAAAATACAAAACATCAGTGTAGTACAAAACATCAGTGATCAGTGTTTTTTTCAAACACTGATCATGTGGGGATCATGTACTGATCCCCTGTCACCTGTTGAAGTAAGTGCAGGACTGGGTATTTTTGTGATAGCCCGTGATCTAAGAAAATAATGTAAGTGGAGAAGTTGCCTTCTCCACAAAAATGGCATTCGCGCCCCAAACCCAAAATCCCAATCCACAATCTAGAACCCAGCTAAACTGTAAATAGTCACTATTGCACCTAAATGTACCTGTCCCAGCAACAAGGCAAAGACGATCCGTCTGCTCTAAATACTCTAACCTGACGGCAATACTCCCTTTAGCTAGACGGGGCATTGCTCTTAGTATGTTGTTATAAACAGTTTTAAATTGACTTTTTACATGCAGATTTCATTTTCCTACACTGTATATAATATGGAAATACGTTTTTATGTGCTGTGCTCTCAGAATAACTGAGCTATAAATATTTTAAGCAGTCTTAGGCGTAGTACTAATCTTGTGTCGATAATGGTACAGCTTGGATATACCTGTGTGGAGAACCCATGTGCAGCCAATCAATCTTACAGATTGTCCCAAACGCCCTATAATAAACACCAACTCCACTTGTAACAAAATATTGTACAATACCATCACATAAATATAATCATGCATGTGATTTTTGAATTAAAAAATTATGGAAATGGAGAAATATATGTCAATTCCAGCATTTCTTGGACAACATACACTCACACTTTTCATAACATCACACTTGCAGTGTTTAGGAGAGCAATGAAAACATATTGAATATACTCACTTATTTATAAAGTCATCCATAGTCTTATATACATCTGATTGTGTATTGTAGTCAATGCCAACTAGTGTTTCTGCCACTTTGAAGTTTGGACGGCTATTTACGGTAGTTTGAGGTGAGGCTTTGCCTATTCTTACTCCATTAGACAACTTGATTTTATACACATTATTCCTAAGTTGCAAATGCATTACAATATTAATAAAAGTGATAAATAATACAAATATAGAACATAAGCCATCCAGGGAGAAAAATATGATTAATGTTCAAATAATGGGTAAGCTAGCAGATTATTGTTTAGCGCATGAAACGGTTGTCTGTTCATACAGGTTGTATAGCCATAGCCAGCAAGTAATATATATTCAGCCAGTTTACCAGCTGTACTGTTCTAATCCACATAAAATCGCCATATAAATGAATAGGAATACATGTACCATAATCGCCGCACAATGCCGTGGCCGTGCGAATCTCACCCGCAACACCCTCTCAGACGGCTCCACTCTCAGTTGAGAAACTCTTTTCCTTGAAGACACGTTCTAAATTTGCAAATTTATAGAGCAAAATTTAACAATTTTTCAATTTTGTGTATGTTTGTTGAATGTAACTTCAGTAATGCCAGGCCATGCCAGCATATGGATATGTGAATTGTAAGCTCACATTATTGACCACGTGATTGTGTTCCACCGATCGGGTGACGTCTCTCTGCTTACCTGCCGCTAGAGGGCGTTACGGGTGGCATCTTTCCCGGATCGAGAACTTGCGTGACAAGCAAAGACAATACCAGTTTTGATATTTGTTATTTACTTCCTCCAATCATGAGGACTGGAAATGTCCAACAATTGCACTTAACAAAAATAAGTTCTCCAGGGGGTTTGGAAACTTTGTGTATATTGCTACTTCTTTTACCGTAACAGTTATTGTAAAATGATTAGCAGTTACTGTTGTGTCTGCTCCAAAACTGTCGCTTGGAGTTTTAGAGTTTTCCAAAAAGTACCACAAGACCACAAATCTGAGATAGCCAGTGATCTAGAACAAAAATGGAGGTAGAAAAAGTAGTCTAATCTTGATGTGTGATCATGTGCCTAACTGAAAACCCTAAACACAATCTTAGAACTAAGCTAAGCTGAAAAACTACAATAAAAATTGCACATAATAGTGTTTGTTTTGCTGTTTTATGTTGGAATTTTATAAGTCGAGTCAAAGGCAAAGCGCATTGAGCAGTACCAGTAGTACTATTAAACTCTTCCAATGTGTAGAGGTGAAACCTTACAAAAGACAATAAAACTGAAGTTTGTAAGTGAGATCCAAATGTCTTTGCAGTCACTTGTGTCATTGATGCAAGACCAGCTGGCACAGCGACTAGACTACACCATTTAGCCACTGTGCCATGTTAGTCAGAGGTCAGACGTCAGAGGTCAGACGTCAGATGCTAGAGGAGAATATATGCTTGGATTTCATCAATTGTTGCAAGGGCTTGGATTAGTCGCACACTGTCTTGCATCGCTGCTGCGATACATGGGAACATGGACAATGCCTATCACTGATACATTCACAAGCCTGTCGGACAGCACACAATAAAGTTCAACATGTTCAACAGTTCTTCAACAGTCGGGAGAACAAGCGTCGCAAGATGACATAGACATTGTTATAACATAACCCTTTTAAACCCTCTTTTCTCCAAGAGCATATGCCAATGTAGCACACAAGAGTGTTGCAGGGTTTATTTGTTTGCAAAATTAGAAATATAATATTCAGAGTTTCCAAACCCCTTGGGAAACTTGTTTTTGTTGGATGAAATGTTGATCAATTTGTATTCTTATGAATGTTGAGAATAAAATGTAATATTAAACTACGAGTTGTCTTCTCCGGTGCAAATGTCTTGTTTAGGCGCATGCACGATTTCCCGTGGCGCCCTCTGACATCACGACTGGTAATCGTCTATAAGGTCGCTTTCTCGGGCTTTTCGCATGGTGTCTCTATAGCTAGTCATTCTCAATGTTGCACTCAGTGTGGAAATACACAATTTCATTTTGTAATGTAATGACGTATTAGTCGTCCCCCTCTTAAAGGGGCATGCTTGGATTCTTCAGGATAGTTGATGGATACTCCCAATGACGTATTAGTCGTCCCCCTACTATAGGGGCATGCTTGGATTCTTCAGGATAGTTGATGGAGGCCCCAATGACGTATTAGTCGTCCCCCTCCGGTAGGGGAATACCAACACTCAACAGTTGTCAGGATAACAAAAAATCATTTCTAGGCCTGGGTTGTAGGGAGGTTTCCAGGACCAAGGCTAGACTAGTGGGATATGGTGAACAATATATTCCAGTGATCAGTCATGCTAAGCTATCTGTGGAAGTACCCAGTGGTTGGTTGCAGTGATCAAATTCTGTGTGACTGATAATGATAATTAAGCACTTTTAGAAATGCCAGCTATTACATCATTGGACCTTTTACCTAAGCTAGATATCAATCAGGTAAGTAATGGTGACAGTAAACATGACACAGCGTCAAAGCAGAAATTGATCAGTAAGTATCCTGAGGTCTTTAATGGCTTAGGTAAGTTTGGTGATCCTGTCAAATTAGAACTCAAGTCAACAGCTGTTTCAAAAGCAATTCCAGGACGACTGGTACCACACATGAAGAGGCGAAAGCTCAAGGTAGAGTTGAACAAACTGGTCTGAAGTCTGAAGTCATAGTTGAAGACACCACCCCAGCCCGGTGGGTGTCACCCTTAGTTCTAGAAGATAACCCTAACGGTGATCTCCTTTTATGCTTATATTCACAGTATTTGAACACACAAGTTGTTAGAGCTCAGTGTGCTATTCTGACTACTCCAGAGATATTTTCTATGATATCTGGTTCGAAATACTTTACCACACTAGATGTCAAACAGGGTTTTCACCAGATTCAGTTAGATGAAGAGTCTTCGAAGCTCACTAGTTTCATCACACCATACGGGAAGCATCGTTATCTAAGGCTTCCCATGGGTATTAGTAACACTCCCGAAATATTTCACCAGCGTTTGATTGATGCTATGTCAGAGATTGAGGGAGTGGATGTGTATATAGATGACATTTTGATACATGCGCCAACTCTGGCAGAGCATGATAGTAGACTAGAACAGGTAATACAGCGTTGTAATCAGATAGGTCGAACATTGAATCCTGACAAAGTTGAATTAGCTACAGAATCGATTAGTTATCTTGGTCATGAGTTGTCAGCTGATGGTGTTCGTCCTAGTTATTCGAAAGTAGAAGCAGTACAGTGGATATTAGTACCTGAGGATAAGAAGGGAGTTCAGCGTTTTCTTGGTTTTGTCAATTACATGGCAAAGTTCATACCTAATCTATCAGAACACATATCCTCTGAGAGAGGTTAGTAAAAAGAATACACAGTTCATGTGGGGTACAGAGCAGTACAAGTATTTTGAGAAAATAAAGTCACTCATCTCAGAGGCACCCACATTGACATACTATGATCCTAGTGTTGAGGTAACGATGACAGCAGACAGTTCAGCCCATAATATCGGAGCGTTACGACAGTTTTGTACCGCACCGGCATACAGTTCCTCCAGATGGGCAGGAACTCTTTGCTCCAGCGTCTGAACACCAACTTGATCAACACAAGCCATGGATGCAGGCGGAGCAGAATTTCCCTCTCACAGTTCATCCTCCATCAGGCGGGTAAAAGTAGCAATTTTAGCACCTTCCGGCAAGCATAACTCGTCGAATCCAGGGTTCAGACACCTGACAAACAAACGATTGTCTCGGGGAGTATTGACAGTACATGCTACCAGTACTTGTCCTCCCTTCAGACCATTCCCATGGTAGGACAGTCGCGGGCCGCAATGTGACACAAGACATTGATCTCACTCTGAGGAAGGATGTTGATCGATTGTACCATCCGCACAGGCTGTGCCAGTGGCGAGCCTTCTTGGACGACACACTTCAGAGCTACACCTCCAATGGAGAATTCAGAACGACTGAATGAGAAACATAGTCATAGTTGACAAAGAAAGGCATTCTGAGGATTGCGTCTTTGTCGATAGGTGCCACTGTAAAGTTTACAGTAATTGGCACGTTCCGAATTCTTCCTGATACAGAGATCTCACCATGAAATGGGAGCATCGTGCCATTTGCCATTCTGCCTACGGAGGTCGTTGCCTTAAGAGTTGATTTAATGCTCTCAGACAACAGGTCGAAGATTTTATTCGACAGAATGTTGAGACTACAACCCGTATCCAATAATAGGACACATGGGATGGATTGGCTCGACATACGACCAGGCAAATAGTAACTAGACTTACAATCTTTCAGAGAACAAACATTGCGTTCATTTGTGTGGTCATAGCTAGTGGTACTACTTGTAGTAGGAGTGGCTTGGATTTTCACTCTATCGGTCACCACAACCGCAGTAGCTCGTTTTACAGCAGCTGTTCCAGATGCGTCGGCTTTGCGAGCGGCTGATGCCGTCGACGATGCTCGAGCACTGTCTACAGATGCTGGTCCCACCAGGATACTGTCACAGATCGGGCTTTAACCTTGTCACGCCCAACTACACCAGAGGTAGTGGACGTAACTAGTTTTCCGACTTCGAGGTAGGGAGAGGCTTGTTGCGAGGACATGTATATGCCCAGGCTTCCGGCAAAAGTAGCACAACACCTGAGTTGTTCTCCATCTGTCAGGAACGACCTTTGCAGCACTAGTAGAACAATCTGTTCTGCCTGATGCCTAACCTGTGTGGATAGCTGTTGCAGTTTGCTATCAAAGGTTGTCGACTTTGGCTTCCCTTTGACTGGTTCTCGGGAGACTACGGCAGATATGCCGAGTTTAGCCCCGCCTGTCCCCAGTCGGTGGTAGGCCTCCGTCAGATATTTATGGCTTCAGGCACAGTGGCTGGTTTAGCTACATATAGGTATCTTCGCAATGCCGGATCTTCCATTGCCATTGTGAAGCATTCGACAGCTAGAGACGCTTGTTGGGTTGCAATCCCTCATGTAAGCTATCACTACTAGTGTTGTGATCGTGTCGTCACCTAGTGTCGTCACCCAGCTCGTGGAGAGTGCCCTTGAGAGAAACTACTCTGAGCTTCTCTCGCGGTTGGCTTTCGGTCACACCGAATCTCTCCTTAAGCTCTGCCACTATATCGACTAATCAAGAGTGACACTTAACTAGAGCTGCCTTGCCTGACAGACTCTGCCTCATGTGGATGGCCATGAGGGTTTCATCCCACTGCTGCCATCAATGAAATGGACTTTGCTATGTCTGTTAGGAGTCATTTACTTCGTCTCACTGCTTGTAGTTATACTTGTAGCATTAATGGAACATGTAGCAATAATGGCAATACAAGAAAACAAGAGCTCTCTGGCGGGGCCTCCAAAACTAGGTAGGAAGCTTATTGGCCCCTTGGAGAATACAACAGTGGATGAAGACAGGTGAGGAAGTAGAATAACATTGAGTGACAATTGATGCATGTATCTACTTCAGTACGAACACAGGGACTCAAGCATACTGAGTTATGACAACATTACTAGCAAAAGGTAGCTTGGCAATTATAGG